>JAJOOR010041780.1:0-23635 GCA_036250505.1 Solanum acaule
GAAATTTCGGATTTTGATACGGTTGCTCTAAAATTTGGGTTAGACCCATTCCCCACTCAATTTGACCCCCTAAACAAGAATATGAAGTCGGATTTCTGAAATCATGCACGGATTTTGAGATATATGGAAATTACAATTATAGGTGTTTCCGAAGCACATTTTCGGGTATTTTTGGGGTCGTTTCACAACCCAATGTGCATGAAATTTCAAATTTCTTACTTTGAAGAGGTAGTATCATCTCCAAACTCAAAATTAATTCTCAACACAATCTCTTGGAGCTCACATGCAATTCGATCTCAAAAAGCACAAATTCAAGGAGGGGATCTCCACTCCAAGTCAAGGCAAGTTCTACAACTCATCTCGTAAAGTCTATAAGCAACTCATACTCAATACTCGACAACATGAGGAAAATAAAACATAAAAGTCATTTCCTTTCAAAACTTAAGCTTTTTCATGAACATGCAATTTTAAAGAAATCATGGAAACACATAAAATACACATGACTTCAAACATAAACAAACCAAGAGGAACTCATTACCTCAATCTAGAATAGGAGGAAAGAGATGGGGAAACTGGGACATCATATTGACTTCCGCCTCCCAAGTAGCACCCTTAACTAGATGGTTTCTCCATAACACCTTAACAGAAGCTACCTCTTTATTCCTCAATCTCTTAACTTTTCGGTCTAAGATCTCAACCGGAACTTCTTCATAAGAAAGGTTTTCCTTTCACTTCTAACCCTTCTAGGGGAATTATGGATGTCGGATCTCCAACATACTTTTTCAGCATAGAGACATGGAAAAACGGATGCACTGATGCCAACTCATTAGGCAAATCAAGCTCATAGGAAACCTTACCAACATGTCTCAAAATTTGATATGGGCCTACAAAACGGGGACTAAGATTCCCTTTCTTACCAAACCTCATTACACCCTTCATGGGTGAGATTTTCAAGTAAATCCAATCATACAAAACAAATTCAAGGTCTCTCCTTCTAACATCCACATAAGACTTTTGTCGACTTTGGGTTGTTCTCAACCTCTATCTAATGAGTTGAACCTTCTCAATAGCCTCATGTAATAACTCAGGCCCTATCAAGGCAACCTCACCTACCTCAAATCATCTGATAGGGGATCTACACCTCCAACCATAAAGAGCCTCAAACGGAGCCATACTAATGCTCGAATGGTAACTATTATTAAAGGCAAATTCAATCAAGGGAAAATTGTCATCCCAATTTCCATTCAAATCTATCATGCAAGCCCTCAACATGTCTTCCAATGTTTGTATTGTTCTTTTCACTTGCCCGTCTGTTTGGGGGTGAAAAGTTGTGCTGAGCTTAACTTTAGTGCCAAGACCCTTTTAGAACGACTTCCAAAACTGTGAAGTAAACTAAGTACCTCTATAGGAGATAATGGACAAGGGCACTCCATGCAACCTTACCATCTCTCAAATATAGCTTAGCATAATCTTTCGCCATATAGGAAACCTTGAAGGGAATGAAATGGGCCGACTTCGTCATTCGGTCTAGTATAACCCAAATCGAATCATATTGGTGCCGAGTTCGTGGCAACCTTATTATGAAGTCCATATTCAAATCATCCCACTTCCAAGTAGGAATGCTAATATCTTGGGATAGACCTCCTAGTCTCTGATGCTCAACCTTCACTTGTTGGAAATTAGGACACTTAGCCACAAACCTAGCAATATCATTCTTCATCCCATTCTACCAATAGATCTCCCGCAAATCACGGTACATCTTGGTGGCACCCAAGTGAATAGAATACCAAGAACTATGGGCTTCAGATAAAATTTTTTCCCTTAAGTCATCAACATTCGAAACACATTAACGACCTTGGTACCTTAGGACTCCATCTCCCCCTTGGGCGAAAGCCTTTATGGACTTCTTTAGTACTGCCTCTTTCAATTCTACTAAGGTCGGATCAAGGCATTGCTTTGCTTTTACATCGGCCACAAAAGATGATTCAGAACCATTATGGACCATAATACCACCCTTGGTCTAATCCACTAGTTGAACTCCCAATCGGGACAACCTATGAACATTTCGAACAAACTCTTTCTCTCATCATCAACATGTGCAACACTACCCATTGACAACCGAGTAAGGGCATCCGCCACCACATTTGTTTTACCGGGGTGATAGAGAACACTCATGTCATAATATTTTTATAACTCAAGCCACCTTCTTTGTAGAAGATTTAGATCTTTTTGGTGAAATATATATTGTAAACTTTTGTGATCGGTAAACACATCAACATAAACCCTATACAAATAATGCCTCCAAATCTTTAAGGAAAATACCACCGCCGCTAATTCAAGATTGTGTGTAGGATAGTTCTTCTCATGAACCTTTAGTTGCCTTAAAGCATAGGCAATCACTTTACCATTTTGCATAAGCACACATCCCAATCCAACTCTAGAGGCGTCACAATATACCACGAAGCCATCCGTACCTTCTGGTAACGTCAACACCAGAGCGGAAGTAAGTCTATCTTTTAACTCTTGCAAACTTTTCTCACAAGCTTCGGACCATATAAATCTGGTCTTCTTTTGAGTCAAAGCTGTCAAAGGAGAAGCAATGGAGGAAAACCCCTTAACAAGCCTACTATAATAACCAGCCAAACCTAAGAAGTTTCTAATATCTGTCGGTGATAGAGGTCTAGGCCAACTCTTGACTGCATCTGTCTTTTTTGGATCTACCTCAATACCCTTTCTTAAAACTATATAGCCAAGGAAAGCTACGGACTATAACCAAAACTCAAATTTACTAAATTTGGCATAGAGTTGTTGGTCCTTGAGAATTTGCAATACAATCCTCAAATGATCAATGTGCTCAATCTCGCTTCTAGAGTAGATCAAAATATCATCTATAAACACAATTACGAACATATCAAGGTATTGTCTAAACACACTATTCATCAAATCCATAAACGCCGTCGGGGCATTAGTTCAACCAAAAGACATAACCAAGAACTCATAATGACCATATCAGGTTTTAAAAGCTTTTTTCAGAATATCTTCATCTTTCACCCTCAATTTCTGATAACCCGATCGGAGATCAATTTTAGAGAAATAAATTGCCCCTTAGAGTTGATCAAATAAGTCATCTATTCTTGGAAGAGGATACTGGTTCTTGATGGTCACTTTGTTCAATTGGCGGTAATCAATACACATTCGGAGTGAACCATCTTTCTTCTTAGCAAACAACACCGGAGACACCCATGGAGAGATACTCAATCGAATGAAACCCTTATCCAATAAGTCCTTTAACTGTTCCTTCAACTCTTTAAGTTCCATCAGAGCCATTATATGAGGAGGAATAGAGATAGATTCGGTATCGGGGAGAAGGTCAATCCCAAAGTTTATTTCCCTTTCAGGAGGAACACCGAGTAAATCATCAGGAAAAACTTCCAGAGACTCTTTTACAATAGGGACCGACTCAAGAATAGGAGTTTCGTACTCCACATTCCTCACCCTCACTATATGGTAGACACAACCCTTAGAGATCATTTTCCTAGCTTTTAGGTAATAAACAATTTGACCTCTAGGCATAAAATTTCCCCCCTTCCACTCAAGGATAGGCTCATTTTGAAAATGAAATTTAAACATTCTAGTCCTACAATCAATGGAGGCATAACAAGAATGCAACCAATCCATACCCAAGATGACATTGAAATCTATCATGTCAAGTTCAATAAAATGAACCAAGATAACCCTATAGAACAAGGAAATGGGACATCTCCTATAAACTCTCTTAACCACCACAGAATCACCAACAAAGGTAGAAAAAGAAAAAGGTTCTAACAATATATCGGGAAGCATATCAAAACGCATAGCTACAAAAGGAGTCACAAATGACAAAGTAGCACCCGGATCAAATAAAGCATGCACATCTATATGGAAGACTTTTAACATACCAGTCACAACATCCGGGGAACTCTCTTGATCACCTCTAGTTTGCAGAGCATAAAAATGGTTTTGCTTAGGAGCATTTCCACCCGAACCACTCGGACCTAATGAAGGGTAGGGTTGAGCCCTATGAAGACCATCTCCATCATTCTTAGCAATCGAATGACAATTCCTTATTTTGTGAACCATTTTTTCATACCTGAAACAAGCATTAGATCCCGCTAGACACTTCCCTTCATGATTTCTCCCACATTTAGCACAAGTAGGCATAGGAGGCATATTACCATCTCCTTGAGGTTTTGGGTTAGACACCCTCTCATTAGTAGGCCTTGGAGGAGCACTTGAGGAACCATTCCCGGAGAGCTTTTGCCGAAACCTTGAATGACCCCGTCCTCCACCATTTCTCTCTTTGCCTCTCTAGATCTTTGCTTCAGCTTTTCTTTCTCAATTTGTTGGGCATGCACCATAAGGCGAGAAATATACATGTCATGAACAAGCATAGTGGTGCGGCACTCTTTGACTACCATGTCGGACACTCCTGACACAAACTTACTCATCTTTGTCCTACGATCCGCCACAATGGAAGGAGCATACTTGGATAGTTGAGTGAACCTAAAAGCTTATTCCCTTACACTCATATTTTCTTGCCTAAGGTTGATGAACTCAAGTACCTTGGCCTCTCTCATCTCTAGAGGAAAGAATATGTCAAGAAATGCACTTTTGAACCTTTCCTATTCTATGGGACCCGCTTCCACCTGCCTTGCCTCTTTCCACTAATTAAACCAAATCTGAGCAACCCCTTTGAGTTGGTAAGCGGCTAGTTCCTCCTTCTCTACCAGAGTCACACCCATGATAGCAAGTACCTTATATACCTCGTCGATAAACTCTTGAGGGTCTTCCTCAAGTTTGAAGCCATAAAATTAAGGAGGGTTCATTCTTGTGAAATCTCTCACTCTTTTCGCCGTCGTACCCACACTTGGGTTCACAGGGTCTACCACCTCTCTATTATATTGTGCCGTCACAGCTGGATCCAACACTTGGAGTGCCGACCTAAACTCTGCATTAGTCATATTCTCATTCAATGAGTCAATCGGAGCTTGAGGAGGAACCTCTTTCTCAATATTGCCTTCCTCTAACCTTCTAGCATTAGCCCTCCTAGTAGTCATATCCTGAAAACCATCGGGCACGGATTAGGAGAAATACTTATAGAGTTAAACTCCACGAAACGACTTAGAGAAGTGAAAAAGTGAAATTTCCTAAACATCTAATAGCCTCCCATTCATAAATGTGGCGCACTTCACATTTATGAACAAGACTCTACTAGACGTGGTTTGAGACATCCTAGACCATTTTAGAACTTATGCTCTGATACCAAGTTTGTCACGATCTAGGGGTACCCCCTAGATGTAACAAGGCGTATAAGACCCCGAGAGGCCTCATACAAGCCACCTAGCATATCATAACATAAAGTAATAGAAAAGGTGCGGGAATTTAAAACTTTTCAATACAATCAAAGTCTTTTATAAAAGAAAGCAAAAGTATAACATGACATTGTCTCAAACCATCTAACCATAATAGAATAGAAATCTTGAGATGCAGCCCATACAATAGTCTCAAACTTAAAATAAAGACATAATGAGATAGGGTTATACAATCCTTAAATACAATGAGGACTCGCCAAAGCTTTACTTCACAATCCTCTAGGAACCTAGCCACAAGTGTGTGAATCGGGAACGCTGAACCCTACATTTGATAAGAATATAGGCAAGAGTATGCGTTAGTATAATCAAGTACTAAATATGATGGCAAGAATAAACAACATAATCATAAGCATTAGTCAACATAAGACATAATGCATAAGCATAATCAATACATAATAATCATCATAGTGAAAGAGGAATACTCCCTTAATTAACCTCACTTAAGCTTAGACAAGACTTAGGTCATCCGCCTCTAGTCAAGATTACATCATGGAAGGCATATCTACCAGCACTCCAAACAAGTCAACTTCATAACCTAATCACATTAATCAAACATACTTTTAAAGACACAGGGATTCACCTCAATTCCTAGCTTATAAAGGTTAATGGGTATTCGCCGCTTGCCTTACTTACTTTTAGATTGCGGGTACTCGCCTCCACAACTTCGTCATATGACACGGGTACGTACTCGCCTCCACATCATTTTTATAAGGAACATGGGTACTCGCCGCCATATCCATTCATCTCAGTAGGAACATGGGACTCACCTCTTGTTCAATTCTAATTAATATGGAAATCACCTCATATCCTTACATATGAAGGTCAAGGGTAGTCGCCTCTAGCCTCATCATTCATTAAGCATTTTAGTCTAGATTTATTTTAGGTGAGCAATCCTTTCAACGTAGAATCATTTATGTGAGTAAACCTTTCACATTCATACATTCATGTTTATCAATTCATTATAGAAAGTATCCCTTCCGTACTACAACATCAACAATCAACAAGTCATAGTCTAGGCTTTACTCTAAAAGCTCTATATCTCATGATCATCATCTATGTTTTACTCTCAAGCAATTAACATCATATTCATCACATATGCTTCAACCTAAAGTAATTCTAGTCATAATTCATCAATCCTATAAGGATATGTCTAACCCATAGAGTTTCATGCACATGGCATCAAACCCACAATATCAATTCAACCCTAAAATCATAGGATAGGCATGGGTACATGTAATTTCATCCTAAATACATACAATTATATCAATTCAATCATAAACAATCATAATTCACTCAATTGGATCCACATTCATCATAACCCACAACAATGGAAGATACCCTAACTAAAATTGGGGAAATTCTTTTTCAAATTATGGAATTATAGGGGACTCCATGGGAGGAAGGATCCTATGGATGAAAAACTATCATACCTTAGTCACAATGCCCACAAAATCTTGAAAATTGGGAGACTTGACCTTCACCTAGCTCCAATCTCTTTCTTCTTATTCCAACTTCTAGAGAGAGAATATTTGAGAGGAGTTTTAGGTTTTTATTTGTGATTTTAGAGAATGACTTGAATAGGGGATTTTGGGGGTTAAAAATACTTATATAGGTATCTTAGACTTAGTAAAAATGACACCAAATTGATTTAATTAAAACCGGAAAAGACCCTTACGCCTCTAAAATAACCGCCCAGTCACGAACTACGGACTCCTGACTGACGGACCATCAACTGACCTACAGCCCGTCCTGGTCAGTCGTAGTCCATGGTCTGAGAATTTTGGCCATTCGATGGAGGCTGGTCCACGGAGCATCGATAGACCTACGGTCCGAAGGTCCCTCTGTGGTCCCTGCCTGGCAAAGCTTTACATTGCCTATCCATGGCCCCACCTATGGTCAGTGGGTCAAACCACGGGCCGTGGTTGGCCCTTGTGGATGGCACCTGTAAGTCCCTATTCTACAACTTTATCTCTTTCCGAATCCGGGGTGTTACAACCTTCTTTTCCAACGATCAAATCTCTTCACTGCCTATCTCTTCATTTTGAATACTCAAAGCTCACACTATAAAAGCATTATCCACCAATGAAGAAAAGTGTACATGAGTCTAAACCATCCTTCATTCACTACTCTACTTTTATCAAGCATTGTATTACTTAGGTTTTGTTGTGTACACAAAAAAAAAGAGAAGAGAATATTATTGGTGAAGCTTTGTATCTAAATAAAAAGAAAGATAAAGAAACTTAGTGTAGACTAGGATCTATACTCAAAGCTTGTACTCACTTCAAAGTGTCACACCCTGAGGCTGCCCCAAGGATGTGGACACAGGACCTAGAATCACGAGTGACCCAAAGCTAACCCTGTTGGCAAATCATAAGACTACTAAGATAACTGAAATAAGATAATTTTGTGCGAAAGCTTAAAACATATCATAAAATGAAATGATAAGGGATACCCATTCTAAATCTGAATATATAAACTAAGTTTAATGACAACTAAAAGATCAAACTCAAACTAAAAAGTGAATCTAACTATGTCTGAATAAAAGCCTCTAAAAGACTAGAGATGTTGAGACATGTCCCCAGCTAACTCTAGCAAAAATAAAACTGAAAGATAACATGTCACTAATCCCCGAAGAATGAGGACTCACCACTGATGTTGCTAAACTGGAGATGAGGAAATGATCTATGTGTGATCTGAATGTTGCGGACCTGAACCTATATCAAGAGAAGATGTAATGTAAAGTATACGTCAATACTTGAAAGGTACTGAGCATGCAGGATAGGATAAAGCTGAATGAAACATATTACTGAACAAAGCAATAAAAGCAATGATATAATCTGAACATGAGGTAAATACTGAAATATGTTGAAGACTGAGCTTACTGAATGCAAATGACCAAATACATGACTTACTGATATTGAATACTGAACTATACTAATAATCTGGTCAATGCACTAGAATCCGACTGTGGGAGCTACTGTTAACCGACATAAAACCACGAGAGCTATCCATGGAGTCTGATGTATCACCCCATCGAGAGGACCCAATATACCTTGCCAAGGGTATAAAGGCATGACTGGCGTGATCACTAAAACTGATGCCCACATAGGGGAGTTAACCAATGGGGGAACGTAGTTCTGGGACTATGATGGTGACTGAACCTTACTCCACTCGGTATTAAGTCTACTCCCAACTGATTATGTAAACAACACATTATAACTGAAGTTCAGTAATACTGAATAGCTCAAATACTGACATGCTAACTGAAAAATGCAACATTAATATACTGATAATGAAACATTCTTAACTGAGGCATGCATATCTGAAATAACAGACCAAGCAAGTGTAATTCATGAACTAAACGAATCTACACAACTAGGGTTCAGAGTTTCATGCTAGAACTAAGCAACCATTCTACGAAAACATGATAATCTGATTTGGATTAGTCTAATAACTGAATCACAACATAAATCTGCAATTCTAGAAACCCTAGGTCTAAGCATGATGTAGAGAATCAAGAATTTGACTGAATTCTAGGGACCTAATGGGTGAAAGGAACCCACTAGTGAAATCCCACATACCTGGTGACAAAATTCACGGAGAAATCTTTCTATTTCGCGGATGAAACTAAAGAAAACCTTGTTGAGTTCTTGAGAAGATTTGGTCGACTCTTTCTCCCTTTTCTCATTCAACTTGATGAATTTTAGGAGAATGAGTTGAATAGGGTAAGTTCTAATTAAGTTACTAGGCTAAAACTGACTAAAATAACGTAGTTTAGGGGTCCAATGCATAGGGAAAAGACCAAACGACCCCTGACTTAAAAGTTGTCGGGGCCAACCGATGAGCTGACCAATGGTGCGTGGACTGACCCATGGTTCGTCCTATCAACCGTCTACTGGCTTCGGAGAATGGAAATCTGGGGACTCAATCTACGGATTAGGACCACGACCCATGGTCTGACCTATGGTCTGTGGGTCCAATCGTGAGTCGACCCTTAGACATTTTTCTGGACTTTCTGATTAGGGGGTTGCAGGTGGCCAATCATGGACACCCGCCTATGGTCTGTGGGTTAAACTACGGTCTATAGGTTGCACCGTTGGTGGCACCTGCAACTTCTAATTTCTGCATTTTTTGGTTTGTCTAGAATACAAAGTGTTACATTATCTCCCCCTTGGGAACATTTGTCCTCGAATGAAGACCAAACTAGTTGATGATGGAGGGGAAGAGCTGCAAACCCTACCACTGAGTATTGGAAACTAAAATTTGACTGAACTAAGTTCCAAGAACATGCACATATGCTGAAAATGCAAGACTAACTGAAGGAACATGATACTAAGACTAAATCTACACATGAATGACTGAAAAACTAGAGATGAACTATTACCTCAAGCTGGAATGGAATCGGAAGGAATGAGATGAGGATACTTGGCCTTCATGGCTGCTTCTGCTTTCCAAGTAGCTCCATATACGGACCCACTCCTCCACAAAACCTTAATTGAAGCGACTTCTTTGTTTCTCAACCTTCAAATATGATGATCAAGAATCTCAAATGGCACATCCTCATAAGTGAGACTATCATTCACAGCCACGCTTTCCAATGGTACTATAGATTCTGGATCACCCACACACTTTTTCAACAACGGAACATGAAAAACTAGATGCACTACTGCTAGTTCTGCTGGCAACTCTAACTCATAGCCACTTTACCAACTCTTTTCAAGATCTTCTAAGGACCTACATACCTAGTACTGAGCTTCACTTTCTTGCCAAATCTATAACCCCTTTAATAGGTGACACTTTCAGGAAAACCCAATTATCAATTTGGAACTCCAAGTCCCTTCTCCTTACATCTGCATAGGACTTCTAGCGACTCTGGGCCATCTTAAGTCTATCACTAATGAGCTAAACTTTTTCCATAGCATCATGAACCGAATCTAGCCCTATCAAGGCTGATACACCTACTTCAAACCAACCAACTGGATATCTACATCTACGCCATACATTGCCTCATAAGGGGCCATCTGAATACTGGAATGGTAGTTATTATTGTAGGCGAACTCTATAAGAGGAAGGTGATCATCCCAACTACCCTTGAAGTCGATAACGCAAGCTCTCAACATGTCCTCTAAGTTCTAAATGGTACGCTCTGCCTGACCATCCGTATGTGGATGAAATGTTGTGCTAAGGTTAACCTGAGTACCAAGACCCTTCTGAAATGACTTCCAGAAATGAAAGGTAAACTGAGGATCTCTATCTGAGATGATAGACAAAGGAACCCCATGCAACCTGACTATCTCATTAATGTAAAGCTTGGCGTAGTCCTCCACCGAATTTGTAGTCTTAACAGCCAAAAAGTGTGTGGACTTAGTAATTCTGTCAACTATCACCCAAATGTCATGTTGTCTGCGAGTACGGGGTAACCCTGTAATGAAGTTCATGTTTATCACTTCCCACTTCCATGTAGGAATGTTAATATCTTGAGTCATACCTCCTGGTTTCTAATGTTCTACCTTCCTTTGCTGGCAATTAAGGCACTTATCCACAAAATCTGCTATATCCCTTTTCATACCATTCCACCATAAGACTTCCTGCAGATCAGGCTACATCTTAGTGGCGCCTGCATAAATAGAATACCTGGATTTATAGGCTTCTACAAGAATCTATTGTCTCAACTCACCCACCTTAGGAACACATAAATGACCCTGATAGTGAAGCACACTATCTCCCCCTTAGGAGAAAACCTCAACTTTCTATTAATGAACTGGACCCTTCAGTTGAAGCAATATAGGATCATTGTCTTGTATTTCCTTAATCCCCACTACCAAAGAAGATTCTGACCCATTCAGAACTGTTACACCATCATCTGATATGCTCAAAAGGTGAACTCCCAAGCGAGCAAGCCTGTGAACATCTTTTGCTAATTCTATTCTTTCTTCATCAACATGTGCTACACTACCCATAGATAGTCTGCTAAGAGCATCTGCTACTACATTGGCCTTACTAAGATGGTAAAGCACAATCATATTATAGTCCTTGAGGAAATCAAGCCATCTCCTTTGGCGAAGATTCAACTCTTTCTGGGTGAACACATACCAAAGGCTCTTATGGTCTGTGAACACCATACAAGTAATGTCTCCAAATCTTTTGGGAAAATACTACGGCTGCAAGTTCAAGGTCATGAGTCGGATAGTTCTTCTCATGCACCTTAAGTTGTCTAGAAGCATATGCTATAACCTTACCTCGCTACATCAACACACAACCTAGGCCGACTCTGGATACATCACAATAGATCACATAACCGTCTGAACCCTTTGGTAGAGTCAAAACAGGAGTTGTAGTCAACCTAGTTTTCAGTTCTCAGAAGCTCTTCTCACAATCATCTGACTACTAGAACTTAGCCTTTTCTAAGTCAACTTAGTCAAAGGAGAAACTATGGATGAAAATTCTTCCACGAACCTTCTGTAATAACCGGCCAAACCCAAGAAAGTTATGTTATATGTAGAAGAGGTGTGTCTGGGCCATTGTTTCACTGCTTCTATTTTTTGAGAATCCACTCAGATAGCGAGACCTATGCATAACATTATATGACCAAGAAAAGCAACAGATTTAACCAAAACTCACACTTGCTAAACTTAGCAAATAACTAGAGATCTTTGAGAGTTTGCAGGACAACCCTCAAATGAGTCAGATGCTCTTCCTCATTCCTAGATTAAACAAGGATATCATCAATAAAGACGATAACGAACAATTCCAAATACTGCTTGAACACCATGTTCATCAAATCCATGAAAGCTACAGGAGCATTGGTTAGTCCAAATGACATAACTACAAATTCATAATGACTATAACAAGTTCTGAAGGTTGTTTTCAAAATGTCACTATCTTTGACTCTGAGCTGATGATAACCGGATCTGAGGTCTATCTTCGAGAAATGACTAGTACTATGCAGTTGGTTGAAGAAGTCATCAATCCTGGGAAGAGGGTACTTATTCTTGATTGTGACTTTGTTCAACTGTCTATAATTGATGCACGTCCTGAGGGAACCATCTTTCTTTTTCACGAACAACATTGGTGCACCCCATGGGGAAATACTAGGTCTGATGATGCCCTTAAGCCCTTATCTATAAGGTCTGTCAACTGCTCTTTCAATTCCTTATGCTCGGCTGGAGCCATATTGTAAAGAGGAATAAAAAAGGTTGGGTATCCAGAAGGAGATCAATTCCGAAGTTAATTTCCCTTTCGAGAGGAACTCGAGGAAGATTTTCTGGAATCTCATTAACTACTGGGACTGACTCAGGAGTTGGCGTTTCGGAGCTTGAATCCTTAACCCAAACTAGATGATAGAGATACCCCTTAGAGATCATCTTTCTAGCCTTAAGGTAAGAAATGAATCGGCCCACAGGCACTGAGTTACTACCCTTCCATTCTAAGATTGGTTCGTCTCGAAACTGAAAAATGAACGATCCTAGTTTTACAATCGACTGAGGCATAACTGGAATGCAACCAATCCATGCCTAGAATAATGTCGAAGTCTACTATTTCTAACTCTACAAGATCTGTTGAGATGACTTTCTAGGAGACTGTGACAGGGCAATTTATGTATAGACTTCTAGTTATAACTGGGTCACCGACTAGAGTAGAGATTGAGATAGGTTCTGAGAGAGTTTCTAGACTAACACCGAAGTTTACTGCTATATAAGGAGTTACAAAGGAAAGAGTAGCCTCTGGATCTAACAAAGCATAAACATCTAAATGAAAGACTCACAACGTACAAGTAAACACATCAGGAGAATCTTCATGATCCTGGAGAGCCTGGAGAGCAGACAACTTGTTCTGGCACTTACCGCCACATGTACCAGAGAAGTTACCTTGCTGAGTCGGGTGGCGTGCTAGTGCTGCTGAAGTTGTGGACTGACCTCTACTAGTGTTACCTCCTTGACCATGTTTAGAAGATGGGCAATCCCTCAATCTGTGACCAGTCTGACCACACCCAAAACATCCATATTTCCCTGCAAGACACTCGCCTGGATGGTTCATACCACACTTTGGACAAGTTGGGTAGGTTCTTGTAACGGAAACATTTCCCTGTGACTTAGAGACTGATGCCCTACCTTTTTTATCCTGTCTAGACCTATAGAACGGAGCACTAGCTGATGAAGGTATTGAAGCTGAAGATTTCTGCTAAAACTGCGAGCGATTTCCACCACCCGATTTTTGTTGAGAATACTCATAGTTTCCTATTCTAGCCTTTTTGTTCTCATGTTCCTTAAACTTATCTCCCTTAACCTGCTGGGCATTTCTACACTCTATTTTCACCAAGTAAGATGCCCCAAATAGAAACTTACTCATCTGATCCCTGTAATCGGCATACATGTGTGGAGCATACCTGGAGAGTTGGGTGAACTTAAGTCCATACTCTTGGACCGATATAGAACTTTTCCTCAAATTCATGAATTCTTGAGCCTTAGCCTCCCTCAACTCTCTTGGGAAGAACCTGTCCAAAAAAAGCTCCGGTAAAACACTCTCATGTCACAGGAGCAGCATTCTCACCCCTGTTGTCTTTCCACTGTGTAAATCACATGTAAGCCACATCCTTAAACTGGTAGCACGCCAACTCTACCCTATTATTTCATATCACTTACATCACTCTAAAGATTTTCTTGACCTCATCAATGAAGTTCTGAGGATCCTCACCAAAATGCAAACCTAGAAATACAGGTTGGTTCATCCTAACGAAATCATAGACCCTAGCTACCGCTAATCCACCATTGTCATTTCTAGGAACTGGAGCATGCTGATTGTTCTGGTTAGCTACACTTTGAGACAAAAGTTGAATAGCGTTCTGAAACTCTACATTCCAACCTCATGATCTAGGACTGGAGGAGTTGCGTTAGCATTGCATGCATTAGCATTCATGGGGTAAGCTCTACGAGGAGGCATGATCTGAAAACACATAATGATGGATTAGACAGGAGATCATACGAACGCACGATAAGAATATTAAGAAAGTGAAGTATTTTCCTAAAACACTTCGTAGCCTCCCCCTCATAGGTATGGCGCACTTCACACTCATGAAAGGTACTCTACTTAGTGCGACTTTTCAAACATCCTAGGACTCTTGAACCTAGTGCTCTGATACCAAGTTTATCACACCCGAGGCTGCCCCCAGGATGTGGACACGGGACCTAGGATAACGAGTGAACCCAAGCTAACCCTGCTGGCAAATCATAAGCGTACTAAGATAACTGAAATAGAATAATTATGTGCAGAAGCTTAAAAAATATCATACAATGAAATGATGAGGGGATACCCATTCTAAATCTGAATATATAAGCTGAATTTAATGACAACTCAAAGATCAAACTCAAAATAAAAACTGAATCTAACTATGTCTGAATAAAAGCCTTTAAAAGACTAGGGATGCTGAGACATGCCCCCAGCTAACTCTAGCAAAACTGTAACTGAAAGATAACATGTCACTCGTCTTCGAAGAATGAGGATTCACCACTGATGCTGCTAAACTGGAGATTGGGAACAGATCTATGCATGATTTGAATGTTGAGGACATGAACCTGCATTACAAGAAGATGTAGCACAGAGTATGCGTCAGTACTTGAAAGGTACTAAGCATGTAGGATAGGATAAAGCTGAATAAAACATATAACTTAACAAAGCATTAAAAGCAATGATATAATCTGAACATGAGGTAAATTTTGAAATATGCTGAAGACTAAGCTAACTGAATGCAAATGACCAAATACATGACATGCTAAGACTGAATACTGAACTATACTGATAATTTGGTCAATGCACTAGAATCTGACTAAGGGAGCTATTATTGCCCGACATAAAACCACGAGAGCTATCCGTTGAGTCCGATGTATCGCCCCATCGAGAGGACCCAATATACCTTGCCAAGGGTATAAAGGAATGACTAGCGTGATCACTAAAACTGAGGCCCACAGAGGGGACTTATCCTACGGGGGCACATAGTTTTGGGACTATGAGGGTGACTGACCCTTAGTCCACTCGGTATTAAGCCTACTCCCAACTGGTTATGTAAACAACACATTATAATGAAAACTTTGTAATACTGAATAGCTCAAATACTGACATGCTAACTGAAAATGCAACATTAATATACTGATAATGAAACATTCTTAACTGAGGCATGTATATATGAAATAACTAACCTAGCAAGTGTAATTCAAGAACTAAATGAATCTACACAATTAGGGTTCTAAGTTTCATGTAAGAACTACGCAACCATTATACGAAAACATGATAATCTAATTTTGATTAGTCTAACAACTAAATCACAACATAAATCTGAAATTCTAGAAACCCTAGGTATAAGCATGACATAGAGAATCAAGAATTTAACTGAATTCTAGGGACCTAATGGGTGAAATGAACCCAATAGTGAAATCTGACATACCTGGTGACGAAATTCACGGAGAGATCTTTCTATTTCGGGGATAGAACGGAAGAAAACCTTGTTCATTCTTGAGAAGGTTTGGTCGACTCCTTCTCCATTTTCTCATTCAATTTGATGAATTTTAGGAGAATGAGTTGACTAGGGTAAGTTTTAATGAAGTTGCTAGGCTAAAACGACGTAGTTTAGGGGTTAAACGACGTAGTTTAGGGGTCCAGCGCATTGGGAAAAGACCAACCGACCTGTGACTTAAAAGATGTTAGGGCCAACTGACGGATTGACCGACGGTCCATGGACTGACCCACGGTCCATCCTGCCAACCGTGACTAGCTTAAGAGAATTGAATCTGGGGTCTCGATCCACGGACCAAGACCACAGCCCGTGGTCTGACCTACGGTCCGTGGGTCTGGCTCTAGGTCGACCCTTAGAAATTTTCTGGACATTCTGATGAGGGGGTTGCAGGTGGTCAACCACGGATCCCCACCTACGGTCAGTAGGTTGCACCATTGGAGGCACCTACAACTTCTGATTTCTGCATTTTTTGGTCTGTCTAGAATACGGGGTGTTACACAAAGATTAAAGAGGCTAGAAGAGAACACACCCTTGCAACCCAGGAGACTGGACGTAAGATCCACATTAGATCCCAAACAGTATGAAAACATCCCATGTCAATCTTAATTTTTGCACTGTCAGGTTTTTTTATTCATTCTCTGAAACCGTAATCGACCAGTGAATACCATAAGTCGACTATCAAAGAAAGAGAATCCAAAAAGAGCAATTCACCCCCCTCTTGCACTTTTAAACTTAATCGAGTTTCTTCTCAAAGAACTTCAGAAAGTGCCACATCCAAAGTTGGTATATATTCCCTATTAAGAATACTAGCATGCAAATACTCGAACTTAGGCTTGAGTTTCATTAGAAATTGTACTGTCCTGGTCCTCTTCATTGTAGCCATGAAATCCTTCGATCCAACCGCAGGGATAGAGCCAGCAAAAACCTGATCTTGCTCTGCCCATAATGTGAGTAATAAAGAATTAAATTAGTGAACATTTTTCTCACCTTGTGTAGATTCAGTAAGTATTCTTTCCAATTTGAATTCGCTGGCCAAATATTTTTGGTTACCAAGTATATGTAGATGACTCCACATTTCTGGTGCTTTCTCAAACAATATCAGTTCCATAGCTATATCAACAGAGATATAAATGACTAGCCATGTGATAATTTTTCCATTGTCAGACTCCCAAGCCTCTTTTTCTTTTTCTTTTGCGGGTACATACTTTGATCCATCCAGAACTCCAAGGAGGCCATTGCCTCTAATGAAAACATTGAAATGGAACTTCCAAATCAAAAAGTTATGCCCATCAAATTTTGTTGACAAGGTATCTCATGAATTCTTTGAAAAAAACAAGGCTCTTGATACCAAGTTGAATAATCATCGAAACTTAGAACTTCTAAAAAAATGAAAGAATTGCAATATCCTTTCTTGATCAAACTGTAGGATTAACAAGAGATATATACAAGGATTAAGAGTCATAATTGTCTGCTGATTTTAAGCTAGTAATTGTTAGCCATAATGGGAGATCCCTGATTTAGGGAGATCTCTCATTTGGGGTTGATTTGGGGATGATTAATAAGGTAAAGTCAACATTCTCAAAACTTTTGGCCATGTCCAATGTCCAGTATAGAAAAATGTACTCAAATATCTCGAAAAATGGAATCATCAACATACCTACAACAATCTCATCATGGATAATCTTTTCCTTGATCTGCCATGGGTTATCCAAATTGATTTTTAAGGCAGGGTGTGAGTCCCTTATTGATAACGCTCAACTACACTTCATCAAATCTTAAGTGTAGGCGGCCGCTAACAAGTATAAATCCAACTAAGAGTTGGGGTCGATCCCACAGGGAGTGATACAGTAAAGAATTTGATTAAGAAGTAAAATGGTATTCTAATCGTTTGTAGATATAGACTTTTCGCAACAATAAAGTAAATGACAAGCTTTTGACAATTAATGAATTAGTGTAACCAAATTACGACTACTAAAATCGGAAATGAACAAGTAGGGAAGGTTTCTTGGGAGTGTGATAAATTGAATGCCAAATTCGTGTAATGGGTGATTATTATTTACTAAAAGTCGTTAAATCTCACTGGGTAGGCTAGGATTTGGGTGCAATAGTCATTTCTAAATCAAGTATTACGAATCAAGTGAGTTCTTTCGAACCTCGACAAACACAACACAGATTAACAGCCCATTACCATAATCAATCTACTTTTTCAAGCTAGATTTGTAAGATTGTGTTTAGACCCACTTTCTCAAGCTAAATCGGTAACAACACAATCACTATAGTCATCAACTAACAACTTAACTATAACATTTCTTTCTCAAGCAAGTATAGAGTACTAAGCTAGAATTGCATTAGCAACTACAATTCCTCAATTAAAACACAAACTATTAATTGAACCCACTTCAAATCAACAATGAAATCAGTAAATAACAACACACATTAGCTAATTAATGCATCAACTACATACTCACATCCCCAAGAATGGGGGTTTTAGCCAAACATAATAAAGAACAACAAAATCGTTACCAACGAAGTTTTCCATCAGTTTGGGCAACATTCTACGAGTCTCCAAATGCTCAAATTTGAAGCTTAAAATCCAACAAATCCTAAATCTTTACTCAAAAGTGTAAACACAATGTATAGGAATGTTCAAGATCAAAAACACAGAAGTGGACAATGTGGGAACTTGCAAAAACTCTCTCAGCTTCTTTCAAAATTCAATTTATACGTTCCCAGAATTTCAGGATGGAGGAAACTCGGTGAAATAATTCTGGCTTCACCAAATTGGTCGGTGACATGTTGATTGCCCCTTTTATCGCTTTCTTGGATTGGCCTTTCACTATCTCGTTCTGCAACTTAGGTGATCAAAATCGGGCTCGGTGGTCTGTTCGGCGCACCGCCGAACCACTCGCTTGGTCTCCAAATTGGTACTTTCAATGGGCTACTCTTCTGTAACTTTGGGCGAGCTGAAAGTCCACTCGGTGACTCGCCGAGTGACTTTGGCGAGTGCCAACTTTGCTTTCCTTCAACTTTTTCAACTTTTTTGCTCATTTTTGCCTCATAATGTCCTTGCCTTGCTCTTTTACTTTCCTTGATACAAATTAACACTTTAACATCAGTTATGAGCATAAAATAGGCATTGAGGACACTAATTCTTTGAGTATTATGCCCTAAATGAATCAAAATCCCCGACTCATCACTTATCTCCACTAGTTCTCGAGTCACTACATGGGAAGTTAGGAGTTATTAAAGAAAAGAATATTCATAGAAGAACATCACCCTGATAAATTGTTGAATGCCAATGAAGGAATAGCACAAGCGGGGATGTCATTTGAGGTGCTTAAACTTCTGGATGGATGCAAAAGCCCTCCCTTTGTCATTTTCATACCTCTTGAATCTAGAAAGTCTGGTGGTTGATTTGCCCAAAGATGTTATTCATCATGACAAATTTTTACTTCTTTTGGCACGTGTTGGAGCATTTACGATGGAGGTATCCACTCTTGTTTGCAACTTAGAGGAGAAATCAATCAGTGGAAAAAAATAGTGAAATAAACTTTGTAACTCTACACTTACTGAAAAACTCAGGCAGTGAATAACATATCAAAAAGTTTACTATAATCTAGTACATGGTGACATGCAAAGCTATGTCATATGATAATTGATGATTATTCTGTCTTTGAATTAAATGTGTTATAAGTGGACACAAAGTTAGAGAAATTAAGAATACTATTTCACCTCAAACTTTTATGTTTGGAAGATGCAGAGGAATTTTTTCCCATGCACATGGAATTAGAAATATTATGGAGATCCCAAAAATATTGCTTCATCAAAGTCAATATCACACTGTATAGAAGAAATCAACTTAAAGATTCAACCTTGATGATTAAGGAATATGTTGTAGATATGATGGGAGAAGACAAACTTGGGGTAATCTTCTACAAGTGAGTTTGTGCGTGAAATGAGGTCCTTATTCAGGTCATGTTAGGTCTTTATTTCAAGGCATTTTTTATGACTATATCAACTTCAGAAGAATGACCATTAAGACATTGAATTTTACACAAAAATGGACACCGTCTCTTTGATGTTACTATTCATATTTTGTTAGATGAGCCATTGAGAACTACATTAACTAATGCTAATCCAAACACTTGGTTACTAAACTTCAAGTACAAAACAAATTCAGATCAGAAAAATCGAGGAGTGAAAACGAATGATGATATCATCAAATTCAAGTAAAAATGCAGAAAAGGTTCTATCAAAAGTAATATACAAACTAAGAAAGAATATGCTTGCTTTACGACCTTTCAAGAATGATACTACAAGATATTTTGGAAAATTGTGATGAAACAACTTGAGTTATCACAAGAGTTAAGCTTTATTGACATTTCAAGAGTTGAAGTTGCTTCAGTGTTGAGATTGCTTCTAACTGCTACTATTAATTGTATTTTAAATTTGACTAGACAGGATGATAAAAACTATAATTAATTTATGAAATAACCTTCTATATTTGAGAATACTTAAAAAAGATGGGAGGAAACCAAATTTGTTTCTTAAATTGTTTTTTTATGAGAATGAAGATGTTTTATATTCATTTGTACACAATGATCTAAGATATGATTCATATGACTACTGACGTTAGTTTAACTTATACTACGAAAAAGTGCAGACTAAAAAGAGCAAGCTAAGAGTTTCCCTCGATTACGCAGAAAAATGGAAGCAAAGACTTGAATGAATGTAACCTTATTCTTGTGCTAATGCAAAAGCTTTCAATCAAAGGATTGAAAGATTTTAGACCCTATATTGTTACAAAATAAGTTGTCTTAAGTTAATAAATCTTTGTACAATTTAGAAATCACATTCCTCTATTCAAAGTTGCCCCAATAGTTTGTACTCTTATTTGCTATAGATATCTTATATATTGCACTCTATTGTATGGAATCCATCAACTTAATTCAGCCCTGATGATTAAACAGTAATCTTCTATCATTGAGTTTGTGGAAGAAATGAGGTCCTTAATTAGGTAATGTTAGGTCCTTATTTCCAGGCATTTTCTGTGAGGTTGACAAAGATCATAAAAACTATTAAACTATTACACAAACTTAAAACAAAATTATAATAATAGGGAATGAAAACACACAAGTACAGAAAGGGAATTGTGAAGACTAAATTGGGAACTTCAAGAATTCCAATTTCATAATTAAGTCTTCAGCTATTACAGTTACATGAAAGAGTAATACTAAATCGAAGACTATGATAGCATATATGTTATTTATGGTCCTAAATTATTGGACCTTTCCACTAAGAGCCAACCTGAGAAAGTAATTTGAACACTAGACTTGAAGACCTAGGATCCCAATAAAGCCCAATTTCATCACCATCACCCAATCTGGGACCATTAAACAATTCGATGCACCAAAGAGAAAAATCATCATTGGGCAACTTCCTAAACCAAACACTTCCACCTTCATACTTCTTAGGGACATTCTCCTCAGTTACATCCCACATGTCAACACACACATTGCAGCCGTTCACCAAACTTTTGGCCACATCCAAAGTCCAGTAACGAAGGATGTACTCAAACATCTCAAAAAATGGAATCATCAGCATTCCTACAACGATCTCATCATAGGTAATCTTTTTCTTCATCTGCCATGGGTTTTGCAGATCGATTCTTGGGGCAGGGTATAAGTCCCTTATCTCCACTAGTTCTCGAGTAACTTCATACGGAGTGTTGTTAATTTTGCAAGCTTCTTCTTCAGCTTTTGATGGAAAAAAATTGTAGAAGAAGGTTTTCTTCATGCTACGCAAGGGCCTCTGATCAGACATTGAAGAAGGTGAAAAAAGATACAATTCTGAAGAAAATAAGGCACTGGAAAAGAGAGAGGCGGTAACACCTTATAAAGACAAAAATTAGGTTTTCAATTCCAAATTTGAGCGGGAATTAGAGAAAATTATTTCTATTTTAAAATTTTAAACTTGTTTCTCAAGGGAATTTTGGAGAAGAGTTATAAAATAGGAAAAATATGTCATTTGGCATTTAAATTAAGGATAACAATTCTGAGATTGTTCTCTTACCTGAGTGTGGACAAAATAAGAATTTAACTAATATCCATCGACGGTCTAGAAATTTTAACATGGTCAAGTAACTAAATGGGAAAATATCCAACTTTTTGGTCATAGTTATTAAATCATTTACACAACTGTTAACCAAACTTTTCTTACAAATACAAGTACAGAAAAACAGACATATTTGAGAATATAATTTTGACCTCTCAACCAAAATATAGGACTAATTCGTAAATCACGAACCTTAGAAAATAATTTGAAAATTAACTTTGAGAAATCATGATATAAATATAGCCTAATTTCATCATCAATGCCCAATCTGCAATCCTCGATCAATTTCCTGATGGATCGAGAATAGTCATCATTACTCAACTTCTTACAAGTAAAAGTATTATCTTCATACTTCTTAATGTCATTCTTCTCTGTTATATCCCACAAGTCAACAAAAAGTCCGTTTCCATTCACAAAACTTCTTGCCAGCTCCAAATTTCAGTATGGAAGAATACGCATAAACGTCGCAGAAAATGGAAGCCACAACTTTCAAAAGTACTGAGTTCTTCCTAGGTAATCTTTTTATGATGTGTCTCGCGGTATTCTGATCAAATATCAGGGGAGCGCCTATATCTATTAGCTCTTGAGTCTTTACCCATTATGTGCTATTAACTTTGCAGGCTTCTTCTTCCGCGTTTGATGGCATGAAGCTGAAGAGAGTATATATTTGCAGGTCATTATTTTGATAAACGGCTATTAATGTCATTTTTTTCTTATTTATTTGGCTGATCTATGCAAATAGATTACTATTTAGAATTTGTCTTTGTGTGAACTTTGTCCAAACTATAACCCTTGAGAAATTATCCTCCTAGATATAATGTCTTCTCATATATTTTTGTCACGTTCTGAGCCTACATCCTGGACGGGACTGGCACTCGAGAACCATTGATGGCCCCAAGCGAACCCTTGGCATGGCAAGACTCTCAGCGGAAGACTTTAAGCTTTAATAAAAGTAAACAAATGCCACTTTACTCAACTGTCTCAAAATAACTTAGAATGTTTTAAAATTAAGGGTGCGTTTGGTATGAAGGAAAACATTTCCGAAAAATGTTTTTCAATTTTCTCATGTTTGGTTAGATTAAATGTTTTGGAAAATGTTTTCCAAATCAACTCATTTTCCTCAAATTTAAGGAAAATGACTTCCCTTCAAAACTTAAGGAAAACATTTTCCAAAAATCTCTTCCAACTTCAAATTACAATTTTTTTTTGTTGAAAAAATCTATTTATTTTGTCCCTACCCACAAACCAGCCCCCACCCCCCATAAAAAATATTAAAGCTTGTTTTTTAAAATGTTTTTAACTTTCATTTGGTTATTTTTAAAAGATATTTCTAATTTAATTTTTTTATTTTTTTACACCTCCCACCCCCCTACCAGCCTCCCCACCCCCCAAAATATATTTAAGTTTGTTTTTAAAAAAATATTTTCAACTTCAAAATTTCATTTTTTCACCCTACCCTCGAACCCCTTCCACCCACCCCTACCAGCCCCCCACCCACCTCCCTATCATCCCCCCACCCCTACCAGCCCCCCACCCACCTCCCTATCATCCCCCCACCCCCCCAAAAGAAATTTAAGTTTATTTTTAAAAAATATTTTCAACT
>JAJOOR010041781.1:0-19289 GCA_036250505.1 Solanum acaule
CATTTTGAAATGGTTTGCCCTTAGTCCCTATTTCCCGTTAATTAATGTTGAATGTACTTTCGCGACCGATGAAGTGTGATGACAAGTTTGAGAGGCTTTTTTGGGGTTCCTTCGGGTTCCTCATTCGCCATGTCACGTCTAGGCCCTAGGCTTGGGTCGTGACATAATGACTCGGGTCGATACTAATTTTTCCTTCAAACACAGGAAAACCACCATACAAGCATCATCAAAATGGAATTTCACATATTTCTCTAAGAGTTTTCATAAATGATATGCAATCTTTGAGAAGTCTTTGATGAACCTCTGGTAGAAACCAGCATGTCCTAAGAAACTACGAATCCCCTTTACCGAAATTGGTGGTGGCAATTTCTCAATAACTTCAACCTTTGCTCTATAAACCTCCAGCCCCTTTTGCGACATCTTGTGACCAAGTATTATTCCTTCTTTAACCATGAAGTGACACTTTCCCAGTTGAGGACCAAGTTCGTTTCCACACATATTTAGAAAATTTGTCCTAAGTGTACTAAGCATGTCTCAAAGGTATCACCCACAACTGAGAAGTCATCCTTAAATAACTCAATTGAATCTTCTACCATGTCGGCAAAAATTGATAGCATGCAATGTTGTAAGGTTGCCGGGGCATTGCATAACCCGAAGGGCATCCTTTTAAAGGCAAAAGTTCCATAGGGACATGTGAATGTGGTTTTCTCTTGGTTCCGGTGCGATGGAGATTTGGTTGTAACCGGAATACCCATCTAAAAAGCAGTACCACCATCTCTCTGATAGACTATCAAGCATTTGATCCATGAATGCCATAGGAAAGTGATCTTTTTCAGTCCATGAATTTAACTTTTGATAATCCATGCATACTCTCCACCCGGTCACCGATCTAGTCGACACAAGCTCCTCCTTTTTCATTTGGGACTACAGTGATACCTTTCTTTTTCGGTACACATTGCACAGGACTTACCCATTTGCTATCTGCAAGGGGGTAGATCACACCTGCGTCTAATCACTGGATAATCTCCTTTTTTCCCACTTCTTGCAGTGGTGGGTTCAATCTCCGCTGATGCTCAACACTAAGCTTACACTCATTATCAAGATGGATTTTGTGAGTACAAATACCGGGAGGGATGCCCACTATATCTGCGATGGTCCATCCTATAGCTTCTATATGTTTTCGCAACACTTTAAAGAGCAATTTCACCTACCATTCAAGTAAGTCAGCTGCAATGATCACCGGTAAAGTGTTATTTGCCCCCAAGAAAGCATATCAGAGATGAGAGGGAAGTGCTTTAAATTCCAGATTAGGTGGTTTTTCTGTTGATGGCTTTCTGGGAGGACTCTCTCTATTGTCAATATCCAGCTTGACTGGAGTCTTTGAATACCATCCTAAACCTATCAAAGCAACTACTACCTCTTCATAGCCCTGAATTTCGGATTCATCATAATTAGCAAGTACTGCTTCAAAGGGTTCATTCATGCACATCGAGTGGTTACACTAGCTACCGCCTCATCGATAATATCATCAGTAGACACCACATGAATGTCACTTGGGTGTTTTATGGATTTGCAAATATTGAAAGTTACCTCATCTTCGTTCACCTGAAACCTCAATTCTCCACTTTTAACATCCACCAATGCTCTCCCAGTTTCTAAGAATTGCCTTCCTAAAACAATGGAAATTTCAGCATCTATTTCATAATCTAAAATAACAAAATCAGCCAGAAAAATAAATCGATCGACCTTCACCAAGATGTCATAAAGTATCCCCACAGGATGTTTGATTGAACGGTCTGCCATCAATAGTCTCATTGTGGTTGCTTTTAGTTCATCCAATCTAAGTTGTTTGTATATCGCATAGGGCATTAAGTTGATGGTTGCTCCTAGGTCACATAAAGCTTTAGTGAATTGGAGCATGCTTGTGGTGCACAAAATGGTGAATGCCCCAGGATCTTCCCCCTTTTTGATTAGCTCCTTAGTCATAATTGCACTGCAATTATGGGAGACTTCAATTGTCTCAAAATCCAAACTCTTCTTCTTCGTGACCAACTCTTTCATGAACTTGGTGTATCCTAGCATTTCCAACAATGCTTCCACAAGGGGGAGGTTGATTGATAGTGTCTTGAACACTGACAAGAACTTTTTGAACTTCTCGTCTTCATTTTTCTTCTTTAAACATTGGGGAAATGGTGGAGGTATTTTAGGTAAAGGTTGCATGACTTTTGGAATTTGAACGTGTTGTTCCACTTCCTTATGTGGTTCTTTGGCAAGGTTTTGATGAATAAGCAACTCTTGTTCCTCCATACCTTCACCTTCTTCATGCTTTTGAGCATTTTCATTTACCATCACATTACCTATTGCTACCTTTCCACTTCGAGTAACTACAGCCCGCCCTCTATCGTCATCTTCTATCATTATCTTTGGTTTCAACTGAGCTGATACTAAACTCAGTTGGCCTTCAAGTGTCTTGATGGCATTAGCATGAGATTTCACTTTACTGTTCAATGATGAAAAGTCATTTTTCATCCCTTTCAACAAATCATCCGAACCTTCAACTTTGTCAAGTATGCGTGCTAGCAAGTCATTTACCCTGGGACTACACGCATTATCTTTTGATTTTGGGCTTTCACTTGAGTGAGTATGGTTTTCCTCGTAATCATTTTCCCTTCTCCAATAATCATTTATCTCAACCCAATCTTGATAGTAACTCCTTTGTTCTTCTTCCTTATGATAGTTCCAACCTTGATCTCCACCTCGCTGTAGAGAGAGTGGGTGGAAACCCTTCTCATAACTCTTATAGTTCTAACCTTGATTCTCCCCCAGCCTTGAGTAACTGGAAGAAGAACCCTCCTGAACTTTACACACTCCACATGTCTCCTTCATGTGCCCTTGTAGAACTTCAATTTGGCTCAACATCTTCTTCCCTCCCTTTCTCTTTATCGAGTTGCTCTTACGTTAATCTTAAATGAAATGGAGAAACTTGATCCTCTTTGGTGTACCACGCTTGGTTTATTCATGTCATCCAGAAGAAATGAAGCCACCTCAAATGATTGTAACATTATTCCTCCTCGTACCAATTGATCAACCACTCATTTATTATCCGAATCGAGACTCCAGTAGAAATATTGAAGTAAAAAATCATTTGGTAGCCCATGAGTTGGGCATTTAAGTAGGAGCTTTTTGAATCTCACCCACGTTTCATGGATGGGTTCCCCCTCCCGTCACTTGAAACTTTGAATTTCGTCTCTAAGTTTCATCATCCTTGATGGAGGAAAGAATCTTTTGTTAAATGCTATAACCAACTCCTCCTATGATGTGATGAAATTGTTTGGTCACTCGGTTAACTACTTATTAGCTTATCCCTTTAAGGACAGTGGAAATAACTACAGCCGAATTTACTCTTGAGACATATTTTTGAATGAAAAAGGGCTGCAAACCTCTGTAAAGTTTCTCACATGCTCATGCGGGTCTTCATGATCTAGCCCTCCATATAGTCCCCGCATTTGGAGAAGATGAAGAGTTGTGCTAGTGACTTCAAACATCACACTCTCATCAGATTGTGGGATGCAAATTGCACCCATTCCACCCGATTGAGTTGGGCTGTAGACACTATTGATGTCGTCTATACCATTTTGATTACCTTCTCGGTTGTCATTCATCTCTTCCTAACTCATGTTCACTTCTACGTAGTCCAACCAAAACTTTCACAAAGTAGCCAAACCTAATTAAACTACAGCCAACGAATTTGAGAGTGTCAAATCTTCTGTCAAAGAATTCTAAGTAACGCTACTCCCCGGCAGCGGCGCCATTTTGATTAATGTATCAAGGCATTTCGTCCAATACTAAATGCCAACAATCGTTCGTCAGTATAATAACCCAACTATGTTAGTTGAGGTTGATCCCATAGGGAGTTACTTTCTTCTAATTCAATAATAAAAGTATAATGACAACCTCTTCAATCAAACAATTCAAGCACAATTACTGTTCAAATCTCAAACTTTAGGTATAACCTATCAATCCCAAATTTACATTTGAACACAAACAATCAAATATTAGAGTAAAGCTTGGGGAATTGATCAGCCAATTATTGAATCTCAACGAAGTAGATACACGTTACTGCTCATAATGGGATAATTTGTTGTGGGTAGGTCTTACCATATAACAAGTAAATTTCTCTCGAACAATTACCTTTTCTATGCTTAATTATCTCAAACTTCAACACCAATCGAAAGAAGCCCAGCTCTTTACCGTCATCAAATTCACTCATTCGAGCTGAATACAAAGGATGGATTACTTATTTCACTCTCTCGAGCTGAAACCAAGGAAACCCACTACTAAGGACGCTAAGATTGTCACCTTGGTTCCACACGTCTCTCTCGAGCAAGTGCACAACATTGAAATGACACACGAAGTCGTGCAATTCAACCTTGAAACACAACAACAACTTAGACCCACTTCAAATTAACATCATTCTTTGCAAATAACAAGCACCCACTAAGTAAATTCAACGATTGGTTTCATGATCAAAACCCCAAGTAAAGGGTTTTAGCCACTCATCTCAAAAATTAAAGAATCAAAACCAATTATCACTCCCATAGTTGGGTTCTAAATGAGAATTATAAAACTAAAAAATCAATTGATAATCTCCTCTCTTACAAAATCTCTCTCAAAATCTTGCTAAAAATCACTCACTAAACCCTTTGGCAGTGTTTTCTCTCTAAGTAATTCGTTTTTTCTTTTCTGAATGCCTTTCTCTCTCTAGCCAAAACTGATTTAAACAAGGCTGAAATGTCACTGCTTATGACTACTCGGTGAAGTAATTCGGGTGTCGCTGATAGATCAATGAATTACCGATTGTTCTTTATCCCTCCTTCATTTTTCGCTTTTTCTTGGTACGGCTACTGTAACTTTAGGCGATTGAGGTCAAGATCGATGAATGACTCTGCGATTCACCCTTTATCCTTCCGTCTCACCCATCAGCACTTGTTAGAATCTCCTTCAGTACTGTTGGCGACCTTGTTGTCCTTTGGCGACACGCCGAATATATTTGCTACTTGCCAAATTCTCCCCCATTTTAGCACCAGGATTCTATAACTTTAGGTGGTATCTTGGCGATTTGGTGATTCACCGAATGACATCATCGATCATCAGGTCTTCATTTCTTCATTCCTTTAGCTTGCTTTGTTCCTTTCGGCCCAATAGTGTCCATGCTTTGTCTCTAACTCCAAATACCTAAAACTCAAGGATTTTCATTAGTTATTGAGACAAAATATGCATTTGAGGACACTAAATTTATCAAAAATAAAGCCCTAAAAGAGTCCAAATCGTGGACTCATCAATTATGACATGAGTGTCCCGTATTACCCCGACAAAAGGGAATGTTAGGGCGGAGACTCTTAGTCATCTATCAATGGGTAGTTTTGTGCATGTTGAATAAGATAAAAAAGAGTTAGTTCGTGATGTTCATAGATTGGCCCAATTGGGTGTTTGGTTTGTTGATTCCACCAAAAGTGGTGTTTCTGTTCATAATGGTTCAAAATCTTCTTTCATGTCAGATGTGAAAGCAAAGCGAGGTCTTGAACTGATCTTGATTGAGTTAAAGGAAGTGGTGCTTAAAAAGTCCGTTGAGGCTTTCTCCCAAGAGGGAGATTCGGAGCGTCTATATCTAAGTCACTTGTGTGTTCCCAATGTTAATGAATTAAAAGAACAAATCTTATTAGAAGCCCATAGTTCTCGATATTATATTCACCCAGGAGCTACCGAGATGTACTGTGACTTGCGGGAGGCATATTGGTTGAATGGAATGGAGAAGTATAATACATAATTTGTGGCTAAGTTTCCTTATTGTCAACAAGTAAAAGTTGAGCATCAAAATTCGAGAGATTTGTCCCAAAATATTAGTATTTCTACTTAGAAGTGAGAAGATTTGAATATGGACTTTATTTTTTGTTTAACCTGCACCTAGTGGCAACATTACTCGATTCGGGTTATCGTGGATCGTATTATGAAATCAACTCATTTCATACCCATAAAGGTTTCTTATTCGGCGGAAAACTATGCTAAGGTTTACTCGAGGAAAATGGTTAGGTTGCATGGAGTGCCCCTATCCATTATCTCTGAACGTGGTACCCAATTCACTTTTTAATTTTAGAAATATTTCCAAAAGAGCCTTGCTACTCGTGTTAAACTTAGTACGGACTTTCATCCTAATATTGATGGAAAAATGGAGGGTACTATCCAAACTTTGGAAGATATTTCTAGAGCACGTGTGATTGATTTCAAGGAAAATAGGGATGATTATTTACCTTCGATTGAGTTTGCTTACAATAATAGGTATCATTCAAGCATTGATATGGCTCCATTTGAAGCTCTTTATGGAAGAACATGTTGATCTCCTATAGGTTTGTTTGAAGTTGTTGAGATTGTTTTCTTAGGTCCCAAATTAGTACATTAAACCATGGAGAAAGTTTGGTTTATTAGAAAAAGGTTGAAAACGATACAAAGTCGGCAAAAAGTCCTACACCGATGTTAGAAGGAGAGATCTTGAATTTGATGTTGATGATTGGGTTTTCTTGAAAGTTTCACCCATGAAGGGTGTAATGAGGTCTGGAAAGAATGGGAAGCTTAGTTCCCACTATGTAGGCCTATATCAGATTTTGTGGCGTATTTGTAAAGTTGTTTGTGAACTTGATTTTCCTAATGACTTAGCATCGGTACATCTGGTTTTTCATATCTCGTTGTTGGAGAAATGTGTTGGTGATCCAACATCAATTTTTCCATTGGAGAGTGTTGGTATGAAGAAGTTTCAGTCAAGATTTTGGACCAGTAAGTTAAGAAGTTGAGAAATAAAGAAGTCGCATCCATGAAAGTCATATGGAGGGATCAAACAGTTGAGGATGCTACTTGAGAAGCCAAGGCCGATATGATGTCCTGTTATCCCCGTCTCTTTCCCTCCGACCCTACTATAGGTTGAGGTATTTAGTTCTTCATGGTCCATCCTCATGTCTTAGTCATTCTCACGTTTCCTTATGCATTCATGCCCATGAAAACATTCTTTTGAGGTCTTGATTTATCTTTGATTGATTTCTTCATGATTATGTGCATTTGAGTAATATATACCTTATGAAATGATGTTTTGAGTATGTTTTGGCTTGGAGTTGTTGTTTCTCCTTGATTATTTGTTATTGATGAAGATGCATTCTTGTTGGGTTGTTAGATCTACATCCTATCCTCCTCATGATGTCTTGAGTTCAATTCGAGAATGAATGTTCCCAAGGGGGAGATATTCTAACACTTTATATTTGGAAAAGATGGAAAATAAAATTATTGGGTTGAATTCTGTGTCTATGGTTCCCACCTAAGGACCGTAGATGGCAGTCTTAGGAAGTGGGAAAATAATTTTCAAAAAATATAAAGTCCTAGTACCCTTTTTTTGGTTCACCAGCATGGTCCATCATCCATTGTACCAGTCATAACTAGGTCTCGAAGGTGAGTCTCAGACTCAGTGAAATTTTGTGGGTCAAAGTGATTTCTACGCTTGGCATGTACGGGCTGTAGGAGGACCTACGAGCCGTACATGAGATCCTTCAAAAGTTAGTCCAAACAATAGTTTCTGAACCTATATAAGGTTGACCAGTACGGTCTGTAGAAGGACATACGGACCGTAGGTGAGGCTGTACACATATTTTTTAAAGGGATTTTGGGTCTTTCCTAGTTCTTTTAATCCTATACTATGTCATTTTCCTTCTACCCTGAGCCCTATATAAAGGTTTTAAGTCCCAAATATCCTATTTCAACCTATTCTCCTAAAATCCCTAAACTTGCCCCAATTCACTCTCCAAATTCTCTCAAGCCTAAAGACGAAGAAGAAAAATTAGGGTTCCATTCAAGTCTCAAAATTCTCCATTTTCTTGTGCCTAAAGGATCAATCTATGTGTCTATTCACCCATGGTGTCCTTTCCTCCAGGGGTCCAAGGATTTCAATTTCCCAATTATATTCCCAATTGATCAAATTAGGATTTCAATTAATTGAATGTGGGTTTCATCTAATTATTATTGATTATGGTTAATTTAGTATTATAATGTATGAATTGATGTTCATCCATGATATTTAGTAAAAATTGCATTGACCCACGCCTAAATTGTGTTTTTCAACTATGATCCCATGATGAACCCATGAATCTATGAATTATGAAATTATGAAGATATGCATGTTATTTTCAAAATTATGATAATTTGGGAATGCTCTGAAAGGAAAGGTATCAATGTTATTGTGAAAGGATTTTTTACTTACTATGATGATCATGATTGTGAAAGGTACTTCTTACAAATGAATCAACATTGGTGAAACGTTTTCTCATCCATGTTGAATTATGTATTTGGAGCTATTTTATGTTTTCATCTTGAATGATATGGAATGTTATTGATCATATCCTTTTCCTATAGTAATTGGTATTTTCCTTTTATATATTTCATTGGGATTTAGACTTAGGACCGAGAGGGGCTTTAGGTGGAGGTCAAATAGAGTAGTCTCTACTAGCAACTTCTAGTCCCAAACTACGTGCCCCCGTAGGATGTCTTAAATGACCTAGCCGGTGAATCTGCTTTAACAACATGATATGTACGAATTCTACCTTGGCAAGTAGTTTCCCCTGCTTTCGATATGAGGAATATATCGGATTCCATGATATGTCTCTCATGGTCTTATTATCGACTAAAGCTAAGATCCCACAAAATGACTATGTTTTTTCAAAGTTTTGTTATGTCCTTTATGTTAGTGTACTTAACTATGTTTTATGATCTTCATGTCATTTCTTATTTAAATGTTTTTCAATGTTTCATTATGATCATTCCTATTCTTTTTAGGTCATTTATACTATCATGTTCATGTTTAGGCATATTGCCTCATATTTATTTAATTTCATGTACTAATGCATACTTGTGCCTACATTGTTTCACTAACCTAAGGTTTGACGCTCCTTCCTCCGATATTTGTGGCTAGTTGATTTGATTGACTTTAAAGATCGGTGAGTCCTCATATTCCCTTGCCCAAGATACCTTTTATTGCTTTATGTCATTTTGTTTAAAACTTTGTATGTGATGTAGGGGTTACGTCCCAATCACTTTCATTCTGATGTATAGATGACTTTGAAACTGATGTTAGACTTCTGCTTTTGTCAAACTATATTGAAATGCTTATTTTGAACCCTTTATTTTATTATCTTGTATAATGTATGCTAAGTGGCTTGTGTAGTCCCTCTAGGACTTCTATATGCCATGTAATGCCTAGAGTATACTTTGGGTCATGACATTATTTTAAAGCACCCAAAATATTAAGTCATTCCTTTTATAAGTTCATGCATAACTATCATGAAAACATCATTCATAGCTTCATAACTTCTTCATAAACTCATGCATTTATGATTTCATAGTAAAAATCATGAATTATGCTTGAGTTCATATGAAATCAATTGGGAAGCATGTAATTGAGTCAAAACAATCATGGTAAGATCAAAATAAAACAATTGAATCAACACAATTATAAACAATGAAGAATTGAATGAAAACCTAATCAATTTGATGAAACTGAACTTGGAGAATTGGGAAAAAAATTTGGGCTCAATGGGTTTATGTAACTTATTGATGAAACCCAACATACCTTGAAGATCAAAGATGTAAAGTAATGGGAAGAATTGGAGACTTTAAACTTGAACCCTAGTCTTATTCTTGGACTTGAGAGAGAATTGGGGAAGATGCATGTGGATGGGATTTGGGGATTTGAGTGAATGAGAGAGTTGGGATAGTTTTAGGGGTAGAAGGGTAGTTATAGGACTTTAAATTAGGGTCAAAACGACATTGTATAAGAAGTAAATGTAGGAAAAGACCCATATACCATTAAGGAATAATTGCCAAACATTTCTATGGTTTGGACACACGTTCCGTAGAAGATTCTACAACCTTTAATAGTCAGCCATATAACCATCTTCAGAAATCCAAATGCACCTTATAACCCATGAGACCTTTCTATGGTTCTTCTAAATTCCTACGTTCCGTAGACCCCAACCGTAGAACCCATTTCAAGTCCAAAATTTCACTATGTCTAGAACGCCCCTATGGAACCCATGTATGACTCGTCCTGTCCATTCGTAGGTCAAACTTCAGAAACTTGCAATCCAAAAACTTATCTCCATGTCTACGACTCCCATCCTATACCCCGTAGCACTTCCTAGGATCTATAGTTAGGACTCGTGGAACCTACTTCAGAGTTATAAATCTGTATTTTCCCTTTCCATTTGACTTTCCAACTTCCGAGGTGTTACACATAATTATAACATACTTGGAAAGGAATCAATTAAAGACTACAAATCCAATCATAAATTCATGTTAGAGTTTCTCCTTTCAAAAACCATTATTTCATAAACTTTTTCATAAGACATTTATTTCCTAGCATCTAAATCATGATTTCTATTGAAATGTAACAAACCTTTCACAAATCATTGACACTTGATCTCAAAATCATCCTTTACTCATAAATCATTCTTTTCGTAAAGCATGCATAACTTCATAATAATAATCCATAATCATGGTTCCTATTCATAAAATAGACATAGGCATGAGCTCATGTGAAAAAAATGGAAATAATGTAATTGTATCAAATCATGCATAATAGGATTGAATATAAGTAATTTTATAACAATAAATTAAATCCATGGAGAATCATATGAAACTCTAAGAGAATTAGGTGAAATTAGATTGGAGATTGATATTCTTTTACACTAAACTTAAACCCATCCCAAAATAGATTCAATTCAAAGGCTCGACCTATGGTCTGTGAGATTTTATATGGGCCATACATCCATCTGTAGAACTCAGTGCCAACGGTCAATATGCAATATTTTCCTTTCCAACTCACATACCACCTTATGAGGTGTTACAATATCCCCCCCGGGAACATTCATCCTTGAATGAGACTCAAGCTAGCATGAGTAGAGTAGACAGACAGAGAAAGAGATCTAACAACCCAACATGAATGGAAACCATATAAAAATGCACATAAACAAGGAGTAATTGACTCCAAGCTAAAACATAACTTTGAAACAACTGTCATGAAACATGCATGCATATGAAAATATGAGAATGACTAAGACGCATGAATCTAAAAGAATGAATCATACGGAACTAAATACCTTAAGTTAGAATAGGAGCAAAGGGAAAGAGATGAGGATACTTGTACATGATATCGACTTTGGCTTCCCATGTAGCACCCTCAACTAATTGATTTCTCCGAAGAACTTTTATGGTTGTAACTTCTTTATTCCTACTTTCCTTAACTCCCAATCAATCCAACAATACTATAGACGTCGGATCTCCAACACAATTTTTCAAAAATTAGACATGGAATACCAAATGTACATATGCCAAATTGGTTGGTAACTTTAATAGGGCACCATGCCAATACGCCTCAAAATCTGATATGGGCCAACATAACAAGAACTAAGCTTCTATTTCTTTCCAAACCTCATCTACGCCCTTTATAGGTGAGATTTTCAAGTAAACACAATCATCAACATAAATACAGTTTTCAGGGAAGAAAATAATTTGAGATATAAACTGAGTACCATGATCGAAGATAATTGATTAATGCATCTAATGCAACCTCACCATTTCTCAAAAGTATAGTTTAGCATAGTATTCTACTAAAAATACAGTTTTCAGGGAAGAAAATAATTTGACTTTGTCATTTGGTCAACAATAACCCAAATCCAATCAAAGTTATGACGAGTACAAGGTAAACTTAAAATGAAGTCCATAATCAAATATTCCCAATTCCAAGATGGAATGCTAATGAATTGAGCCAAACCACACGGTTTATGATGCTCAACCTTAACTTATTGACAATTAGGATTCTTAGCTATAAATTTTTAAATATCCTTCTTCATCTTATTGCACTAATAGACTACGCATAAATCATGGTACATCTTGGTGGTTCTTGGGTGAATAGAATATCGAGATATGTGAGCTTCAACCAATAGCTTATTCCTCAACTCATCATAATTCAAAACACATAATCAACCTTGAAGAACATCAGCTTATCCTAAGGAGAATGCTTCAATGACTTTTGTTGAAACCGGATTCTTCAAATCAACCAAAAATTGATCAACATCTTGCTTAGCCTTGTTATCCAAAATAAGAGATGATTTCGAACCATTATGAACAATAATTCCACTCTATAGAATCAACCAAGGGAACACCCAGTTGGGATAAACTATGAACATCGTGAACTAGCTCTTTCTTACCATCCTCAACATGAGAAACATTGCCAATCGATAGTCGACTAAGAGCATCAGTCAACACATTTGCTTTACCTATATGATGAAGGATATTCATTTCATAAAACTTTCATATCTCAAGCCATCACCTTTGGAAATGATTTAATTCCTTTTGGATGAAAACATATTTCAAGGTCTTATGGTCGTAGATCATATCCATATGAACAATGTAAAGGTAATGTATCCAAATCAGTAAAGCAAAACCCACCGCCTCTAACTCCAAATCATGAGTAGGATAATTCTTCTTATGTACCTTTAGTTTTCTTGAAGCATAAGCGATAAATTTCTCATGTTGAATTAGAACACAAACAAGACCAATCTAAGAAACATCATAATAAACCAAAAAAATAAAATCAGCTCCTTTAGATAATGTCAATATAAGGGCTAAAGTAAGTCTATCCTTCAATTCTTGGAAACTCTTCTCACAAGATTCCGACCATAAAAAAAATCACTTTCTTTTGAGTCATCATAGTCCAAGTGAAACAATAGAGGAAAATCCTTCCACAAACCTTCTATAGTAAGTAGAAAATCCCCAAGAAAATTTGAATATCTGAACCGAATAGAGGTCTGGATCAGTTCTTAAATGTCTCGGTCTTCTTAGGATAAATTTGTATACCTATACTAGAGATAATATGGTACAGGAAAGCAGTAGACCTCAACCAAAAATCACACTTGCTCAACTTAGCAAACAATTGACGATCCTTCAGTATTTGCAAAACAATTCTTAAATGTTCAATATACTAATCCTCACTCTGTGAGAAAAAAAATATCATCAATAAATATGATCAAGAACATGTCAAGATATTATTTGAACAATCTATTCATTAGGTCCATGAAGGCACTGGGGCATTAGTAAATTCCAACGGCATTTCCAAAAAATCATAGACGGTTGTCATTGTCCACGGTAAATTCTAAGTAGATGGTTATTGTTGTCATGGCGAAGTCTGAGTAACCGTGACATTGTTGGTTCTAATAGACTTTGTCTAGCATTGTGAGTAGTAAATGAGCACTCCGCCTTATATTTTGTTAAAAGGAAATATGTGGAATCAAATGATGTTGTGACAACACTTTGACTCTTTTTGTGTCTCTTAACTCATTAGGTGGTGAATGTGAAAATGACTTGTTTATTCTTTGCTAGGAAGTGAAATTGATCCATCTAGAATAGTTTGCATGTCATGTGTGGTGAGTTATTTAAATAATACATTGTGTTCACTTGTGCTAACTAGAACTTGTCTGGTTTGTCTTGAAATGTTGGCCTTGATTGCTTTTTGGTTGAGAAATAATCTAAAGTATTTCTTTGTGATTTTATAAATCCACTTGACCTAAAACTCCTACGTTTGCACTAAATGTATCCCTAGTATACCCGTTTGAGCTTAATTCAATTTTCTTGGTAACCTCATTACAAGTGTTTCCCATTTTGAAAAAATAGTCGTCTTTTGAACCCTTCCCTCCTTGAACTCAAAAATTGTGAAAGTTGAGACTAACAGCCTAAGTTGGGGGTGTTGTTGGAAGCCCATAGAGGATATGCTTTCCATATTAAGGCTTCAGTTTGATCAATATAAAAAAGAATCAAATAATGGAGGAAAAGTTTTAAAGAAATAAAAGTCTTCAAACAAGAAGGAAAGATGAGAATAAAAGAAAATTGAATCCTCCTATGAGATTGATGCATATGGTTCATCTTGAATGAAACAAAATAAGGTGTGCATTAGGTTATAAAAATGAGGAAAAGTGATGAAGTTGAAAAATGAAAAATTGATGTGTGTAGTGTTCTAGAAGGGTGTAGCCACTTTTACCCAAAGGATATCCTAACCTTCCCTAAGTGTACATTACAATCTTGATAAAGTCCTTTATTATGTCCGACCAATTTCTTTTGAGCCAATGATGATTGAAAATATGGGCAAGCCAATGGTGTGGTACTTGTGTGCATGAGATGTTCTTGCGAGTATGAATGTTTTTGTCCTTTGTCTTGTTAATACTTTTGTGTGTATTTGTTGGATACTTTCTTTATTTTGAGGGCTTGCATATTTAAAATGGATTATTTAAGGGGCTAAATTCCAAAATTGAATCAATAGAGTCTTTGATTGACTAATGGTTGTGAATCATTTCTTGAGAATTATTGTTTTCGTTTGATCAATTTTGAAAAGTCCTTTTACTTTTGAAAGTGTACTCGAAGTCGAGGGAGTTTCTTGGATAGGACATGACTTTCTTGGAGCTAATTGTTTGAACTAATGAAAGTCATATCATTGTTCTTAGTCAAAGTGGGAGATTGTTGTGTTTAAATTGAGTGCCTCTTGTGGTTTTGATTTTGTTTTACATGAGGACAAGTAAAGTTTTTAAGTTGGGGATGTTGATCGAGTTGGGAGTTTCTGACTCATTTATATCTTTTTCTTATCATTTTGAGTCACTTAAGTAGAGAATGAGGCTAACTATCCGTTGATATATATTTGTTTTAGGAATTCGTTGTTTAAAAATAAATTGATGGAAATTGATAAAATATGAAAGAAAAGAGTGGAATAAGAATAATTTGCAGGCAGAAATCACTCCCAAATATAAAAAACGAGACTTGAAGGATGCTTTCATGAACGATCAACAATAGGTCAAAGGTTGCTTATGCGACCACGTAGGTTTTGCTTTAGCAAAGTTTCTATTAGATTCAAGGGTCGCTTTTGTGACCACTTTGGTTGCCTTAGCGAAGACTAGAAAAACAGGCAGGGTTAGCATATGCAAGGGGCCAGTTTGCTTTAGCAACTATTGATTTTTCTGAGAAGGGGCAAGGATGGAATTTCACAAATTTAGGACCTAATTCTCACAAAAGCTGATAGAGGGCTGATGGTAAAATATCTTTGGACATATTGGGAATTTTGGACAACGAAGAACATTCCATAACTTGGGCTAGGGATTTTAGAGAAAGTTTCATCACGATTCTCCTTAGGGTTTGATGATTGAGTTTTCAATTGTAACATTTTTTGTCCTTCCTTCATTTCCTTGATTTATACTTCTTGAATTTTTGTGTAAGTATCATTAGAGATTTGGGGTTTTCTACTAGAAATAGACACTCGTTGGGTTGTTGATTTTATTCTATATCTTTTGTAATTGATTGAATGTTTCTCATGTATGAAATGTGTGATTGGTTATCTAATTAATTTCATACTTAAATTGCAATCCTAAGGGATTTGATCACTCATTGGACTTGTCCATTTACTTATATTGAGCTATAAAGAGTCAATTAAGAATGGTAATTATTGATTGGTGCTTAATTGGTGGTGTAACCACCTATTTGGATTCTAACTGGTGATTGTGGATTCTTGCATTGCATAGAATTGAACTAATTGTGATAGCTTCTTAACTAGGCTTGATAGAGCTAGGTGAGAAATATTTTCTTAAGATCAAAAGAAGTAGGTGAATCATTTAGGCTCAAATGCATATATGATCTTACCCATTAATAAGTTTGCATGAGATTAAATTGCAATGGATCGATTGAATATAAAATACCCTCCCTTTATGTAATTCTCTTTGGTCCCTTGCTTGAACATACTTTTGTCCTTGTTCCCTTTCCCCCCAAGTGTTGATTGTTTCCAAACTTTTGATATTAAAATTGTATTGTTCGTTTGGATTTAAACTAGTATCTTATAATTCTTAATCCTTTTTTATTGTCGACACATTTTTCCCTGCTAGATTTGACCCCGATCTCATACATTAGGTTATTAAATTGCTAACGATCAGCTACTCGTTGACTTGTATGACGATTCATTAGAGTGTTATCATGGAACCAAAATACAAAGTTTGTATCAAAAGGAAAACAACTAGTTATCCATAATACATAAATAAAGAGATAAGTCGAGGATGCCAAGTGCTCACCCTCACCTATGATCCAAGTTGCAACATGCTAAAGTAATCAATGATGATAACTTGTGCTCATACCTGCATCATGAAAGTGATGCAAAGTGTAGTATGAGTAAAAACAATAGGTACTCAGTAGGTATCACAGGTCAACTGAGAAGTAAAAGCAAAAGCAATATGATATGATATAATGTAGAAAAAAAAGAAGTCAAAGAGAAATTTAAACGAAAAGCACATGAGTGTACTAAGATAGAAAAGAACTAAGTAATACAAACTAAAATTAATTGGACCCCATAAGCCTAGAAGGTACACTTATTGTCACTCCCCGAGGCTACCCCCTTGACGTAAACACTGGACTTAGGATCACGAGTGACCCCAAGATAACCCTGCATGCATATCATAAGCATACTAAGAACAACTAAAATGATAAAAATAATGTGCGGAAGCTTAAAACATGATATGAACTGAAATGGGGAATACTCAATAGTATTTGAATATATAAACTTTGAGTTTATTGACAACTGAAAGATCAACCTCTAAGCTAAAACTGAATCTAACTATGTCTAAATGAAAGCCTCTGACCGACTAGATATGCTGGGACATGCCCCCAGCTAACTCTAGAAAAACTAAAACTGAAAGACTAAAAGTAAAAGAAAATATGTCTATCGTCCTTGAAGAATGAGGACTCGGCACTAATACAACTGAACTGGAGATCGGGAACCGATCTATACATGATCTGAATGCTGAGTACATGAACCTACATCACGAGAAGATATAGTGCAGAGTATGCGTCAGTACTTGAAAGGTACTGGGCATGCATGATAGGATAAAGCTGAGCAATATATATAACTGAAATAAAGCATAATGAGCAATGATATAAGATGAACATGATGGATATACTCAACTTACTGAATATGAACTAAATTGAATGCAATGGTCAAGTACATAACATGTTGAAGCTGAATACTAAAATATAATTGTTAACCTGATCAACGCACTAGAATCTCTATGTAGGAGCAACTAATAACTGACATAAAACCACACGAGCTAAATGTGGAGTCCGATGTATACACCCCATCGAGATGACCCAATATACCTTTCCAGGGGTATAAAGGCATGACTGTATGATCACTAAATATGTTGCACACAGAGGGGACATAACCTACAGGGGCATGTAGTTCTAGGACTATGAAGGTGACTGACCCTAGTCCAACTCAGTATTAAACCTACTCCCAATATAATATATATCATACAACATAACTGAAATAAACTGGATAGCTCGAGATTCTAACATGTCAACTGAAAATGCAACATTAAGTTCTCATAATGGAACATTTGAAAACTGATGCATGTATATCTGTATAAATTGGCCTAGTAAGTGTAATTCATGAACTAAATGAATCTACACAATTAGGGTTCTGAATTTCATGCAAGAATTAAGCAACATGGTTATGAGAACGTAATATTTTGATTAGGATAATCTAATAGCTAAATCACAATAATAATATGAAGTTCTAGAAACCCTAAGTCTAAACATAATGAGGGGAATCAAGAATTTGACTAAATTCTAGGGACCTAATGGGTGAAAGAAACCCACTACTGAAATCCCACATACCTGGTGACGAATTCCATGGAGAAATATTTTGATTTCAAGGCTGGAACTTGAAGGAAACATGTTGGTTGTTCTTGGGAAAACTGCCGCCTCTTTCTTCTTCTTTTGCTCTAAACTTGATTGATTTAGGATAATGATCTATTAGGGTAGGTTCTAATTGAGCTACTAGGCTCAAACTGACCAAAATGACGTAGTTTAAGGAATAGATGACGTAGTTTAGGTGCCCAACGCAGAGGGAAAAGACTAAATGACCCCTGACTTAAAATCTATCTAGGCCACCGACGGAGCTGACCGATGGACCGTCGATCGACTGACAGCCAATCCCGGCACTCTGTCGATCGGCTTTAGAGACCGGGGCTGACTCACGATCCACATACCTAGACCACGACCTGTGGTCTTACCTATGGTTCCTAGGTACTGCAATAGGTCGTGCCTTAACTTAATTTATGGGGGGTTTTGGGAAGGAGTTGTAGGTGGCCAACCACAGACCCTACCTACGAATCGTGGGTCCACTTACAGTCCATAGGTGGCCTCTTGTAACGACTCGAGAGCACCCCCTAGTCGTTACCGACGTATTCGACCTCGAAGAGGTCTTATACAAGCCATTAGCATTCATCATAGCATGTATCATAGAATAAAAACACGAATTTTTTTTTAAAACTTTTACTTTGGAAGTTCAACTTCACTTCATATATGAAAAATAGAATCTAACTTTGTCACAATGTACCATCTAGACATAGAAGCATCGAAAATGGGACTTAGCCCTTACATCAATAAGAAGTCTAGAAATAGGGAAGTACAGTAATGTCTTTCAACATAAGCAAAGAACTAAATTTAGAAGCTAGATCATAGGGTCTTGTCCTCGGACTTGAGGACTCACCAACTTGGGGAAGCAACTCCAAGTGTCTTGAGAAGTAACCTTGAATCCTCAACGGCCCGAACCTAAATGTTTGGGGAAAAAGGAGAAAGTATGGGTTAGTACAACACACGTACTAGGTATGGCTACTATGCATAAAAACCATTGAAATATGCATAATAGGACATTTTAGTCAAAACATGCTTTTTAGCAAGTAAATCCAATATGCACACAAAGTAAGCATCATAGTACAATCCAACATAATATCATCCCAACATGTAGACAACCCAAGTAATACTAGTGCAATGCAAGGAATAGAATCCCATAACCCTATTCAAAGCCAAGTATCACATTAAGCAACCTACTTCATGCATACATACATAAGATCATAGTTTATCATAACTTACCATATTCATAATGATCATACATAACATAGCTTCAACATACATAAGTCATAATCACCATAATCACAAGAGAATACTACTACAACCATCCCTTAGGATCCCACAAGTGCAATGTGCAAGAGAAGTCCCATACCCTTCCTTACACTATGTAGAAGCCCTTAAGAAAGCCCTAGTAAGAGTTCACACCTTTCATACCTTCATTTACTTTTACATTAGGGAAATATTGCAATAACCGACATAGACCA
>JAJOOR010041782.1:0-16963 GCA_036250505.1 Solanum acaule
AGTGGGGTAAGGCGTAGGTTGGTCTTCATGCGGCAAATGGGTGTCCGAGAGGAACGCATTTGAAACGGGGTAAGTTGCCCGAGAGGGAACTTATTTCCATTTAAAGCTTAGCCTAGTCACTATTATTTTGCAAATTTCCTACCGAAAGCATGTACCCAACAATTTATCTCAACTTATATTGCAGTCATATCCCAAGAACCTTTCCCCATACTTGATTTTCTTGTTTATTTTGCTGTTTTAGTACTTGTTACAAAAACCCCCTTTGATATTTGACACTTTTGTGTCGCCTCATTTAATTTACAATGTCTTTTATCGCAAAGGTCTTTAGCTACGACTAGTTAGAATGTAATTTCTATTTTTCTATCAATTCTCAAAACCGCTCCTTTGGGACACGACCTCAACCCTTGGTTGGGTTACTATATTATCGACGATCGTAGACACTCATACCGTAGGATAGTGTCGTTGGTCACGATAAAATCCAGTCACCAAACGACTCGTGAAGGCCACCACAGGCCTTGGGAGAGGCCATGGTCTTCACTTAGTTTTTGGGAGTTATGGGGTGGCAGGTGAGGTAACTGGTCAATAGACCACAAGCACCCCTACGAGCCATGTTACCCCGACGGACCGTGGTGCCTCACATGGTGGTGAGGCAGGCCACTGTAAGTTAGGGGCAATAGGTCTTTTCCGGTTTTAATTAAATCAAATCTATGTCATTTTACCCAAGCCTACGACCCCTATATAATTGATTTTAACCCCAAAAATCACCCATTCAAGTCATTATTTCCAACACCCAAAAGAAATCCCAAAGTCCTCCTCTCAAATATTTCTCTCTCTAGAACTTGAAGAAGAAAAAATAGTTCAAGCTAGGATCAACGTCAAATGTCCATTCAGCAAGCATTTGTGGGCTTTGTTAGTACAGTATGATGGCTTTTCATCCATGGAGACCCTAAGATTTCCCCAATTTAAAAGATGAAATTCCCCAATTGAGTTTGAGTTTTCTTCCAATATTGTGGGTATTGATGAATGTTGATCCAAATGATTGGATTGCAATTTTTTTATGATTGAATTGATAGTAATACATGTTTTTAGGATGAATTTACATGTACCCATGCTTAATCGATGTTTCTCAGTTGAAATTGATATAATTGGGTTTTATGCCATGAGAGGAGAATTTTGTGGGTTTAGATGTATCCTTGTGGGATTGAAGAATTATGATTAGAATTACTTGAGATTGAAGCTTATGAGATGATTATGATATTGAATTGCTTGAGAGTGAAGCATATAAGATGACTATGAGATATAGTGCTTCAAAAGTAAAGCTTATGTTGTCAATTGTTGATTATTGATGTAATTGGTGTGGAAAAGATAGTTCCCACATGAATTGCTTATGTTATAAATGTGAAAGGTTTTCTCACATTGAATGATTCTAGGTTGAAAATATTGGTCACCTAAAATGAATCTAGACTAAATACAAAAATTTATGAGGCAAGAGGTGATCACCCACGACCTCTAGATGAGAAGGATATAAGGTGATTTCCCATATTCTTTAGAGGAGAGTAAGAGGCGACTACCCTTATTCCCTAATGTTGGACATGGATGAAAATACCCATGTTCCCCTACGATGAAATATGTGGAGGCGAATACTCGTATTTTATCTTGAAATGATGTGGAGGCGAATACCTGTGTCATATGATGTAGGCATGGAGGTGAATACCTATGATCCCATAAGATGGACATGGATGTGAATACCCATGACCATATAAGCTAGACAAGAGAAGACTACCCATTAGCCTTTATGTAAAGAAAGAAGGGACTGCCAATTAGCCTTTATAGGAAGGCAAGGAGGTGATTCCCCATGTCTACAAAAGATAAGCTAAAGGTAAGAATGATAGGTGATGAGCTTGGATAATTGCCAAGGTTGTCTTATATGATGAGTAAGACTAGTGGAGGATTATCCATGTCTTGGCTAAGTATGCTTTCAGGTTACTTTATGAAGTATTCTCTTTAATGTTATGATGATCTACTTTATGCATTGATTATTTTTAGGACTTATATCATCTAACTCTTATGTTTTTGTTGATGTTTATGCAAGCTATCATATTTAGTACACTCTTGTACTAAGGCATACTCTTGCCTACATTTCTTATTAAAATGTAGGGTCTGATGTTCCCGACTCTCATCCCCGTGGCTAGGATGTAGAGGCAAGGATTAAAGATTGGTGAGTCCTCATAGCATTCGAGGATTTGACCACCATTTCCTTATGTTCTTTCATTTTATGTTTTGAACAATATTGTATGGGATGTGTCCCAATAATTCTTGTATTAGATAGTTTTGAGACGAGTGTATGAGACTTCTGCTTCGTTTTATAAAACCTTGATTGTGTTAAAATTGGTTTTAAATTTTACTATTTTTCTATTATCTTGACAATGAAAGCTAAGTGGCTTATATGACGCCACTTGGGGTCTTGTATACCATGTTACGTCTAGGGTGTACCCCTGGGTCGTGACAAAGTTGGTAATCAGAGCACAATGTTTAGAATAGTTCTAGGATGTCTCAAAACCACGTCTAGTAGAGTCTTGTTCATAAGTGTGAAGCGTGCCACATTTATGAATGAGAGGCTATTAGATGCTTAGAAAACTACACTTCTTCACTACTCTAAGTCGTGCGATAAAGTTTAACTCTATAAGGTCTTTCTCCTAATCCTTATCCATTGGTATACATGATATGACTACTCGAAGAGCTTTTTCTAGAAGGATCGAGGGAGAAAATGTTTACCAAGGTGCTCCTCCTCAAGCTCCTCAAGTTCCTCAAGCTCCAGTTGACCCTTTGGCCAAGCAACTGACTAATGCAGAGTTTAGGATGGATTTTCAAGTGTTGGCTCAAGCCGTGACGACCCAAGCCAATAGGAAAGTTGTGAACCCCATGATCCCAAATATGGGTACGGAGGCATCTTGAGTGAGGAACTTCACTAGGATGAATCCTCTAGAATTCTATGGTTCTAAGGTTGACAAAGACTCTCAAGAGTTCATTGATGAGGTTTACAAGATTTTGTCCATTATGGGAGTGAATATGGTGGAAAAGGTGGAATTGGCCACTTATCAACTTAAGGGGGTTGCTCAAATTTGGCTTAACCAATGGAAGAAAGCAAGACCGTTAGATGCGGGCCCCTTAGAATGGGAGAGGTTCAAGTATGTTTTTCTTGATAGGTTATTTCCTCTTGAGATGAAGGAGGCTAAAGTGCTTGAGTTTATCAATCTCCGACATGGAAATATGTGCGTGAAAGAATATGCCTTGAGATTCACTCAATTGTCTAAGTATGCTCCTTCTATAGTTGCCGACTCTAAGGCAAGGATGAGTAAGTTCATTCTGGGTGTGTCTGACTTGGTAGTGAAAGAGTGTCGTACGTCTATGCTTGTCCATGACATGGATATTGCTCGTCTTATGATTCATGCCCAAAAGATTCAAGAGGAGAAACTCAAGGAGAGGGTGTCTAACCCTAAACCTCAAGGATATGGTAATAGGCCTTCTTTTACAAATTGAGGTAAGTGTGGAAGAAAGCATGTGGGTGAAGGTCTAGCGGGTTCCAATGCTTGTTTTGGTGATGGTTAGATGGATCACAAAATAAGGCATTGTCCTTCAGTTGCTAAGAATCATTGTCCTTCAGTTGCTAAGAATGAGGGAGATAGTCATCATAGGGCTCAACCCTATCCTTCATCCTGTCAAAGAGGTCCAGGTATGAAGGCTCCTAAGAAAAATAAGTTCTATGATCTTCAGACTAGAGGTGAACAAGAGAGTTCTCCCGATGTGGTGACTGGTATGTTGAAAGTTTTCCAACTTGATGTTTATACTTTACTTAACCCCGATGCTACTTTGTCTTTTGTGACGCCCTATGTCGCTATGAGATTTAATGTGCTCCTTGATGGGTTATTAGATCATTTTTTTGTCTCTACCTTTGTTGGTGATTCTGCGATGGCTGAGAGGGTCTATAGAAAGTGTCCCATCTCCTTATCCCATAGAGTTATTTATGTTGATTTGGTAGAGCTCGATATGCTAGATTTTGATGTCATCCTTAGGATGGATTGGTGGCACTCTTGTTATGCTTTTACTGATTGTAAAACTTGTGTAGTCAAATTTCAGTTTCCGAATGAGCCTATCCTAGAACGGAAGAGGGGAAATTTTATGCCAAAAGTTTGGTTTATTTCTTATGTTAAGGCTAGAAAGATGATTTCTAAGGGTTGCTTCTACCATCTAGTTAGGGTGAGGGATATGAATTCTGAAACCCCTAATCTTGAGTCGGTCCCCATTGTTAATAAGTATCCGTAAGTGTTTCTCGATGATTTGGCCGGTAATCCTCCTGAAAGGGAAATAGACTTTGGTATTGACATTCTCCAAGATACGCAGCTTATTTCTATTCCTCATTATAGAATGGCTCCGATGGAAATTAAAGAATTAAAGGAACAATTGAAGGATTTGTTGAATAAGGGTTTCATCTGCTCGAGTATCTCTCCATGGGGTGCTCCAGTGTTGTTTGTTAAGAACAAAGATGGTTCACTCCGAATGTGTATTGATTATCGACAATTGAATAAGGTGACCATTAAGAATAAGTATCCTCTTCCAAGGATATATGATTTATTTGACCAACTCAAAGGTGCAAGTTACTTTTCTAAGGTTGACCTTAGATTGGGTTACCACCAATTGAGGGTGAAAAATGATGATATTCTAAAAATGGATTTAGAACCCGGTATGGTAATTATGAGTTCTTGGTGATGTCATTTGGTTTGACTAATGCTCCGGCGGCTTTTATAGATTTGATGAATAGGGTGTTTAGACAATACCTTGATATATTTGTAATTGTGTTCATTGATGATATATTTATTTATTCAAGAAGTGAGGATGATCACATCAATCATTTGAGGATTGTGTTGTAAATTCTCAAGGACCAACAACTCTTTGCAAAGTTTAGCAAGTGTGAGTTTTGGCTAAGGTTCGTAGCTTTCCTAGGCCATATTGTTTCAAGTAAGGGTATTGAGGTAGATCCTGAGAAGATGGATGTGGTCAAGAGTTGGTCTAGACCTCTATCACCTTCAGACATTAGAAGTTTCTTGGGATTAGCCAGATATTATAGAAGGTTCGTTGAGGGATTCTCTTCAATTGCCTCTCATTTGTCGGCTTTGACACAAAAGATGGCCAAGTTAAAATGGTCTGAATTATGTGAAACGAGTTTTCAAGAGTTGAAAGATAGACTTACTTCGACTCCGGTGTTGACATTACCGGAAGGAATGGATGGTTTTATTATGTATTGTGATTTCTTGAGAATTGGGCTAAGATGTGTGCTTATGCAAAATAGGAAAGTTATTCCCTATGATTCAAGGCAACTTAAGGTCCATGAGAAGAATTATCCAACCCACGATCTTGAATTAGCAGTGGTGGTTTTTGCCTTAAAGATTTGGAGGCACTATTTGTATGGTTTTCATGTAGATGTGTTCACCAACAACAAGAGCTTATAATATTTGTTTAATCAGAAAGATCTTAATCTTCGTCAAACAAGGTGGCTTGAGTTACTCAAGGATTATGATATTAGTGTTCTCTATCACCCAGGTAAGGAAACTGTAGAAGCGGATACTCTTTGCCAATTATCAATGGGTATTGTTGCCTATGTAGAAGAAAATAAGAAAGAATTGGTACATGATGTACATAGATTGGCCCAATTGGGTGTTCGGTTGATGGATTCTACCAAGGGTGGTGTTATATTTCATAATGGTTCCGAATCATCTTTTGTGAATGATGTGAAAGCTAAGCAATGTCTTGACCTGACTTTAGTAGAATTGAAAGAGGTGGTGCATAAGAAGTCTATAGAGGCTTTCTCCCGGGGGGAGATGGTGTACTTAGATATCAAGGTCGTTTGGGCGTTCTGAATGTCGATGACTTGAGGGAACAAAACTTGTGAAAAGCCCATAGTTCTCGGTATTCTATTCACCCGAGAGCCACCAAGATGTATCGTGATTTGTGAGAGGTCTATTGGTGGAATGGGATGAAGAAACATATTACGGGATTTGTGGCTAAGTGTCCTAATTGCCAACAAGTGAAAGTTGAGCATAAAAAAATGGGAGGTCTATCTCAAGACATTAGTATTCCTACTTGGAAGTGGGAAGATTTGAATATGGATTCCATAGTTGGTTTGCCTCGTACTCGGTGACAATATGATTCGATTTGGGTTATAGTAGACCGAATGACAAAATCGGCCCACTTCATTCCCGTCAAAGTTTCTTAATCGGTGAAAAATTATGCTAAGTTTTATTTGAGGTAAATGGTAAGGTTGCATAGAGTTCCCTTTTCCATTATATCCGATAGAGGTACTCAATTTACTTCTCAGTTTTGGAAATCTTTCCAAAAGGGTCTTGGCACTAAAGTGAAGCTTACCATGACTTTTCACATGCAAACCGATGTGCAAGTGGAGGGAACTATCCAAATTTTGGAAGATATGTTGAGAGCATGTGTCATCAATTTCAAGGGGAATTGGGATGATCACTTGCCATTGATTGAGTTTGCTTATAACAATAGTTACCATTCGAGTAATGGTATGGCTCCATTTGAGGCTCTTTATGGTAGGAGGTGTAGATCTCCTATAGGTTGGTTTGAGGTGGGTGAAGTTGCCTTGATAGGACCCGAGTTAGTTCATAAGGGTATGGAGAAAGCCCTACTTATTCAAGAGAGGTTGAGAACCACCCAAAGTCGACAAAAGTCCTATGCCAATGTTATAAGAAGAGATCTTGAGTTTGATGTTAATGATTGGGTTTACTTGAAATCTCACCGATGAAAGGTGTAATGAGGTTTGGTAAGAAAGGGAAGCTTAGTCCCCGATATGTAGGCCCATATCAAATTTTGAGACATGTTGGTAAGGTTGCTTATTATCTTGATTTGGCTAATGATTTGGCATCCGTGCATCCAATTTTCCATGTCTCTATGTTGAAAAAGTGTGTTGGAGATCTGGCATCCATAGTTCCCTTAGAAGGTTTGAGATTTGATGGAAGTCTTTCTTATGAGGAAGTCCTGGTTGAGATTTTAGACCGGCATGTTAAGAAATTGAGAAACAAGGAAGTTGCTTCCGTTAAAGTATTGTGGAGGAATCATTTAGTTGAGAATGTTACTTGGGAGGCCGAGGCCGATATGATGTCCCGATATCCTAATCTTTTTCCTTCTACTCATATTCTAGCTTAAGGTAATGACTTCCTCTTGGTTTACTCTTTGTTTTTGAAGTCACGTATGTTTTAGATATTCCCATGATTTCCTTATGTTATGCATGTTCATGAAAACTTGTTATTTGATAGAAAGTGAGTTTACATGATTGATTTTCCTCATGTTGTTGAGCATTGAGTATGAGTTACCATAGACTTCATGAGATGCGTTTTTGAACATGCTTTAGCTATGCATTTTGAGAATGAATTGCATATTGGCTCCATGAGATTGTGTTGAGCATACTTTTAGCTTGGAGATGGTAGTTCCTCCTTGATGATGAGAAATTTTGAAATTTCAACAACCGCTGGCTCTATTTCACCAGAAAACATAATGCAGGCCCAACAAGCTGGATGATCTCAAGATTCTATAGCATAGCTTTTAGTGCACAAAAGTTTCATATTACCTTCCATCATCATCAAATATTTATTGGAGGACAAGAAATTATCCTGCAGTACCTTCGAAATGACAAGTGGATCATAATTTCCTTCCATCTGAACATTGTTATATATGACATATAATTATGCTAAAGTGAATATGTAGTAAGTATCAATCTCATATTGCAAAGATTCAAACTCAATAAATGAGTCAGTAGACTCATTTTCTCTAATTATTGCACAATATTCTTTAGGGAAAATCAGCTTAACATAATCTATCTTCAGTCTTTTTTGCCTCTGATAAATGCTCGGCGATGTACAAAGTAAAGCAAGAACAATAAAACTTGTATTGTCTTGTGTAGTCTTAATAATTAGTATCCCAACCACTATATGCAACTACATCTTTTATTCGACAATTAGTGATTTTCTTGACAGTAGTGGAAACCTCATCTTGTGCAATACAGTCTGAATGGACAATTCAACACAAATAAATAAATTATTAGCATGGGAACGTCTATCCCCAACTTTCTTTCTTTTTTTCTCAATCAGAAAGAGTCACATTCTTCCACTAAATTTGCAGTTGTATCCATCAACTGATAAGATGGACTATAAATAAATACTACTTCCCCATCAGAAACCACAAAGCTTTCTCAAATAGTATAAAGGATAAAGATGAGTCCAAAGTAATTGAGAAAACTAATATTGCACCCTGCAAATAACCAATTCAAGCAAGTATTATGGCAAGAGCCTTCCAAATAGATACTTGCTGACAATCATATTCCAAGGCCTCAAGTGTATCAAGAATATTTTTAAGCTCAAAATTACTCTATGTTATCGAAAGGGAAGGGTTCGTAGTATATCTTGGTCTCGAAGATCATGTTTTAGAAGGTCCATTTTCCTCCAAATTTCTCCCCTTTTTAGCTCCTTCATGGGTTACTTTTATCCAGTGAATTTTATTGTGGGCTTCTGGTCGGCTTATATTAGTTGATCTTATTAATTTTTTTTTATTTTTCTTGTGGATGATTTTTAATTAGAATATCTTCGAGTACTTTGTAGATGACGGATCCTATTTTGATCATAGTTAGTGGATATTTGCAGTGTTCTAAAAATTCCTATGTTTTAGTAATGAATATGTGAGGGTGGTGGTGTAGGAAGACACACCATAGGTAATCTTGTGACACTTCTTCTGAGTAATATTGCTGCAATGGAGGTAAAATGTCTTTCTCGTTCACCTTACCATGTATAAAAATGGAGCATTACCAACTACAAATGAATCTTAAGAGAGTAGGTGAAGTAATTAAACAAAGGATGGACCCATTAACTAGATCAAATATGATGCTTTGTCTTTACATAATTTATTTAGCTCTCAAATACTTTCTTCGTTCTTTTTCCTATTGCAATTTTCTTGACCTGCCTCCACACTTGGATAAGGTTTTCAACCAATATATGGCCTTAAGATCATCAATTACTTTCATTTTATTTTTTTAGAGAGGTAAATTGTACTTGAAGTTTGATCTCACCATTTAAGATCTATCAACATCATTTGATCCTACTGCTATATTTTTTTTAGGTTATTGTCAAGCAATATGCACCAGATATGGACTTGCAGTAGGCTCTAACTTTGTTTTGCTTGTTCATATTTTGATGATTCTATGCTATCCCATTGATTAGCCCATTTAAAAGGTATATAATCATTGCAGCCTTTTAATTAATTGGATTACAAGTATATTATATGGATTCTCCCAGATAGGTGTTCCAAAATTTAAAATAGTGCTGAATTGGTACATTCTTGACTTGAAGAAGTGCCATTATTCCAAGCATTTTGAATTCTTCTGAAAGGTATGAAAGGGTAAATGTTCTCTTATGTTGCTTTTTAATTTACCAATATGTAGGAGATGCATATACTGATGTGATTTCACACATAAGGTCAAGTAATGAATATTATTTGCTTCACACACTAATATTTTTAGCATGACTTTATTGATTGTTCAGAAACGCATCTAATGATACTGTCATTGGTGTTAGACCATATGTCAGTGTGTTGTTATAGAAACAATGTGCTGCTGAAGAGAGCATCAAACTTCTTGAGGAAGAAGTGTTGCGTATGAAAGAAAGGATTCTTCAAGAGCGTGTAGAAGGCAGGGGTGCAACAAAGTGATGATTGATTAAGTCTATGGAGGAGTGATGAGCGAGATGCGATTATTTTCTTGCTCATCTGGTGATCCTACTCCCCCTAATAGGGACTCACCAAATGCTCAAGTGTTTTAACATATTTGTCTTTAGTTACTTGGATTCTCTAAGTGTTATTTTGTTAGTTGAAACTTGGATGCTTTGTAAGTTCTTAATATATGTAGACTTATGGTTATTGAAGTTATTCTTTTGCATCTTCTAACTTCACTCTTTTGCATTGTAAATTTAATATTATGTTTTGTTGGTAAATTATTTTTATGCTTTAAGCTAATTTATAGTATATATTGAATACAATTATTAATCTCAAAAGTATTGTTTAATTATCATTTATTGAGTTTAAAAGTCAAATGAAATTTGTGAGAACTGTCAATATACCCTCAATTTGTCACTAATATAGCTATAAGAGAGTCAATTTGTGACAAAATATTCTGTCACAGTTTATTTGTGACGAACTATTCCATCACAAATGCCGTGAAGAGATTTAGAAATTTGTTATGAAAACTATTCTGTCACTATTTTGTGACGGAAGAATTAGTCAAAAGTCGCTCTCAATTTCGTGATGGGATCTAAGCCAAATGCAGGACTCTATATTGTCACACATGTCTATCACAATTTCGTCACAAAAGTTTGTGACGGACCTAAAATCCGTCACAATGAATTTATGACCAAGGATTTTGGGACGTCCGAGTTTCCGTCACAAATCTGTCACAATCACTGATTTGTGAAGGCTTTGTCTGTCACAATTTTGCCTTTATCTTGTAGTATTGAGACCTGGTGGGATGTTTTAAAGATTACCCATTCCAAAGTGGAAGTGGGATTGCATCACTATAGACTATGTGGCAGGTTTGACTTCTAGAGGTGTTGACATCATTTGGGTCATCATTGATTAATTGACCAAATTAGCACACGTCCTCCTTATTCAGTCTTCATTCAGCGCCGAGATATTGGCCCATATCCATATTCGGGAGGTGGTCCATCTATATGGTGTGCCGGTCTCATTATATTGGGGTGCTCATATTACTTCTAGCTTCAATAGGACTTTTCAGGTTGACTTGGGCAATTGCGTTGACCTTAATTAGCACATCTTTTACCCACAGACTGCAGTTAGAGCATATTATGCAGGTCTTGAGGACATGTTACGGGCTTGTGTCATAGAGTTTGGAGGTCAGTGAGACTAGTTCTCACCTTTGGTGGACTTTACGTATAACAACAACTACAATTCTAGCATTTCGATGGCCCCGTTTGAGACCTTATATGGTAGGTCTTGTTGCTCTCTAGTTGGTTGGTTTGAGACTAAAGAGCCTAGACCGCGGGTTACACACTTGATTAAGGAGGCTTTGGATCATGTGAGGGTGATTCAGGACAGACTTCAGACAGTTTAGAGTAGACACATAAGTCATGTTGATCGTAGGCGGCGGCCTTTGAGGTTTGCACTTGGTGATAGAGTTTTCCTTTGTGTGTCACCCATGAAGGGTGTGATGAGATTTAGGAGGCGGGGCAAGCTTAGCCCTAGGTATAGTAGGCCTTCTTAGATCCTTCGGACAGTTGGAGAGGTTGCTTATGAGTTAGATTTACTTTCGATGTTCTCAGCTATCCACCCAATCTTTCATGTTTAGATGTTGCACCGGTATGTTCCTGACGAGTTCCATGTGCTTCATTATGATGCAGTAGAGTTGAATGATCATCTGACCTTTGTGGAGGAGCAAGTTGACATACTTATCAGAGATGTACGGTGGTTGCGTTCCAGAACAATTCCTATGGTTAAGGTCCGTTGAAGGTATCGTCCAGTTAACTAAGCTAGCTGGGAGACCAAGCATGATATACTTGAGCAGTTTCCTGGCTTGTTTGAGCCTTCAAGTACATTTTGACTCTTACTTTCGCACACAAAAGTCCGTTTTAGTAGTGGATATTGTAATGACCTCTAGGTCATTTATGTGTTTATGCCTCCTGTTCATCGTTTAGAGCTTTCCTATGGCGATCCCAAGTCATTTATGACTTGCTGGGACTGACACTTTTGTCACCTAGTTGTTCGTATAGTTTTTGTGTGAGTTTTAGTGTTTTGGAGATTTTGAACGTTGAACGGTTAGTTTTACCAAACTTCAAGAAGATGACCTCATAATCTAATTTTGATAAGTCTATTCACTTTGGAAGGTAATTTTAGGGTAGTAGCACAGTCGGAATGACTCCCGAGGCTTTTAGTACAACTCTATGTGATTAGGCATTTTAACTTTCAAGTGAAGGCCTAAGTTTGACTTTAGTCAACATTCAAAGTAAACAAGCTCAAATGAGAATTTTGTCAGCGCGGTTAGCTTCAAAATGTTAAGTTTGGTCTAGAATGACCCTTCGTTTGGATCGCGAGGATTTTGGGCCAATTCTCACCCCCCTTGTGGAGTTTTTCTTAAAATGGAGTTTGGGTGAGGGCCCCACTTTTTGCCGAGAAGACCTCGTATGGGAATTTTGACTGCTCCGTTGAGTCCAGAATATCAAATTTGGTAGGGTTGCATATCTCGTTTGCATCTATGAGGTTCTCAATGAATTTGGAATGCCCCACCAGGATTTTGGAACTTGCCAAAATTCAGCTGGTGTAGGTCAAGTTGCTCTCCACGTTCGTATTCCCATTAATCACTTCGCAATGGCCTGGGACTTAATGCTTTGCGACCACGTAATCTATTATCGCTACTGCGATGAAGGGTTGACCTTCCTTGATCATTTGAATTGTGAGGTAGGGTCTCCGCGATCATGATGATCATCTTTTAATGCATCGCAATTACGACCCTCCTTCTCACGACCGCGATGAAGAACTGAGGTATATTTTTATAAATAAAAACAGACGCGATCAGCTCATTAAATTAAGCTTCAAATGGTATTTTCTTGGTTGTTTCTTTGCAGAATTGAGTGATTCGAAGACCCACGCGTCTGTGTTTATCGAGGCTGTGTAGTCAAGTGATTGGATTGTGTTGGTGATCCCCCATTTAAGGTAAATTCTCTCCTAAATTTTTTGCCTTAGCTTGAGCTCTTGTGATTAACTTTATGCAATTGTGTTGGCTATTTTCGGGCCTCAGATTGTGTCTAATTTTGGAAAACAAGTTTGGGCATAGTTTAAGACCTCTTGAGGGAGTCAATTTTGGAAATTACTCCATAGGTCCCACAATTCCCGCTTGAATCTATAATTGGTTTGTCTCCATTTTATGTGTTTTTAGTTTCTTAACAATCGTACATACGTTGTGATTCTGTTTTTAATAGTGTGGCAACGTTCGGAGGCCATTCGAAAATGAAAGGCTCTGGCCCTGTGATTTGAAGCGCGTGTGGTCGGTCTACAGATAGGCTACGTCTTTCTTTCTATTTAGATTGAGAATAAACGTGTAAATTCATAATGAATAATGTGAGTTGGAGGTGGGTACCTACTTATCCCTGCTTTTGTCTTTAAAAACCATATTTTAAGATTGATTAGCTTCATGATGAGGGTAGTACCATGCTAGTCGGGGTTTGTATTTGTGTTGCAACATACTACGGGATTTAATTGTATTATTGTGTGTTTTTTGAAGCATGTTCAGCCTTAGTCTAGGATAGATTAGTGATGCCTTAGACCCTTCACCCTTATAGTTTCATTATGTCTCCGATGCTAATTCCAACAATCTAGGTCCTTGTAGACTGGAATAGCAGACTTGACTCTGATAGGATGAGCCTTCAATGAAACTAATCTTCTTTTGATCTTATAGCATCATTTCATAGAATCTCCTTTCGGTCTCATATATGTGCTATACTAAACAACCCAATACCTTACTCGTTTCTCTCTTTCGATGTAGAAATAGGGCAAATAGATCCTACCCATAACCTCTATTTTCAAGAAAGTTACAGACATCAAACCTAAATTGCTAGTATCAGACTAATTACCCACTCCAATAAATCTCTTTCAAGTATCGACTGGAGATCACATAATATCAATGAAAACTTAAGCATTTCATGATTTTCAAAACTAATGGGGTTGTTGAAAATTTGAGTAAAAACAAAAGAGACAACAAGAGATAAACAAAACCAATTGAAACACTATAATATAAACAAAACTAAGATACTACAATCATCCAAAACTGAAAATAACAAAATACAAATCAAAAAGGAGAATATTGGCACAAGGGCCCCCACCCCACCAATAATAAAAGTGTAGTATCCTCTGTCACGACCTAGGGGTACCCCCTAGCTGTAATAAGGCATATAGAACCCCGAAGGACTCCATACAAGCCACTTAGTCCTCATAACATAAGCAATAGAACAATAAGAGTAAAACACATTTCAAGTCTATAAAGTTTTTCATAAAAGAAAGCGGAAGTTTAGACACTTTGTCTCATCATAGCCATATATTACAATAGCGAATGAAATTGGGCCTAGCCCATACAACATGTCCAAAAGGGAAAGTACATGAAAGAAAATAAACATAGGAAAATCCGTCCTCGAACCATGAGGACTCACCAAGCTTGGGAAAACAATCAAATTCAAGCTCTAGCTACAAAATTGACCACCTTGAGTATCGAACCCTACATTTGGGGAAAATGTAGGCAAGAGTATGCGTTAGTACAAAAATCCACTAAGTATGATAACTATGCTTAACAACATTTAAAACATGCTAAAAGGGACATTTCATTTCAAAGCATGCAATATACCAAGTTAAACATAATATACGAGGTTAGAAATCATAAGTCATAAAACATAGGCAATATAAATCATCATCATCTTTAAAACCTTTGAACTCAAATACAAAAATTCTTGAGTAACCATAATTCATTATTCATGTTGTTTTTGTGGGAATAAGCCTTAACCGACATGAGACCATTTGAGCTTTAACATGGAATCCGGTAACTCCCACACCAAAAAGGGTTGGTCTACTTGCCTAAGGTAGAACCGGTAAATCTTAGCTTAGGTGGATCCACTAGCTAAATATCATGTGAGGAATGCATTTTATGGGATAAGGAGATTGCTTTTAGAAACCCTACCTTTCTACGGAGGAGCTTCCATCTCAAGAGATAGCTTCTTGAAACCCGACCTTACTACGGGAGAGCTTCCATCTCAATAAAATATCCACTCAGTGCTAAGCATTACATCCCATGAAGTAGTTATTTCTATCTTATCTTCATTACTCATGAAAGGGTGCCCTTGGCCTACTGATTCAAGTTAGATCATTAGAATAGTTCTTTAGACCATGCGTGAGGAAACCTTTCACTGTCCATGATTACTTGCTTTTAGATTCAATTAGGTGAGAAAGCCTTTCAACCTTAGAATCTTCATTATGTGAGAAACCCTTTCACATCATATTCAATGTGTTTTATGAGAATGCCTTTTCAACAATAAAACAACAACGACATTATGGATACTTTACTCTCAAAGCATCATTAAGACAATTGCATAGATTTCATAGAAAATGCATAATCTCATACTTTACCTCCTTGAGGTTCAAAACCTACTTTAGATCATCACATCTAGAATTCAAGCATTAGACATGGATTTCATTATAATTCATGTGATTCTATCATTTCATGCATTAATTCATAAAATTCCTATTTCATCAACAAAGACCCATATCACATCATCAACTTTGAGAAATATGAGAATTGCATGGGTTCATGGGGAAACATCATAAAAATAATAGGAAATCATCAATTAATGCTTAATATAACTCAATTCAATCATTTAAATCAAGTTTGAAAGGAACCCATGGCTTTTGAATCAAACCCTAACAATTGGGGATTTCTATCATTTTGAAATTGTAGATTTTGAGGGAACTCCATGGATGAAAGCTACCATACCTTAACAACAAAGCCCAATGCTAAGCTTCAATGGAGGAATTAAGCCTTGACCTTGATCTTAGCTTGAACTTCCATCTTCTTCTTCTTTTAGTTTCTAGAGAGAGAAATATTTGAGAGGAAGAACTTAGGGGATTTGTATTGGGTTTTGGAAATAATGAGTTGAATGAGTGAGTTTTGGGGTTAAAAATACTTCTATAGTGTTCCTAGACTTAGGCAAAACGACCTTACTTTAATTGGATTAAAACCGTAAAAGACCAATTAACCCTCGCTATAGTGGTCTGCCTTCAAGGGTCACATGGCCTTTCATGGTGCCCGTGGTCCCTTGACTAATGGCCTCACTTGCCACCTTCAACCCCCTTAATGTTAACTTAAGACCATGACCCCTCCCACGATCCACGGTGGCCTTCACGAGCCGTCTAGTGGCTCGTGGGGAGGGTCCTCTCTTGTGGTAGACTTGGAGGCACGCTGCCTCACCTCCACGAGTGGAACCATGATCTGTGGTGACCACCACGAGCCGTCAAGGCTCTTGTGTGGAGGGGATATTTTGGGGCAGCTTGAGGAGCCTACTACCTTGTCACGACCCAGGGATACCCCCTAGATGTAACAAGGCACATAGAATCCTGAAAGGCACTATTTAACCCACTTAGCATATCATAACATAAGCATAGAACAATAAAGAGAAGAAAACGCATTTCAAGTCCAAAATTTTAATAAAGGAAAGCGGAAGTCTAGACTTGTCTCATTATAGTCATCTATTACAATAGTTCCAATGAAAAGGGACACAGCCCATACAACATAGTCCAAAAATGAAATACTCGAAATGAAACTACAAATGAAACACCCGTCCCTGAATCATGAGGACTCACCACAAGCTAGGAGAATAGTCGAATCTAAGCTTGAACCAAATGATGACCGCTTTAAGAATTGGACCCTACACTTGGGAAAAGTATAAGAAAATATGGGTTAGTACAAAACTACACTAAGTATGACAGCCATGCATAAAAACCTTGAAAACATGCTAAAAGGGACATTTTAGTTGAATGCATGCAATTTACTAAGTTAAAGCATCATTTTGAAGATAATGGAAACCATAAGTCATAAGCATGTTCATTACATAGATCATCATATCATAAGAGAAACATACCATAAGTACCCTCAAAGTCTACTTGTGCAATGCATTGATTAACGTTTCAAGCACACTGAAATGACCCAAAAAGTTCTTAAAAATGTGCTTCGGAAGTTACCGGAAACTTGTTTAGCTATATATAAAAAATCCGTTTCGTTTTTCGAAAATCCGACTTCATATTCTTGTTTAGGGGGTAAAATTGAGTGGGAAATGGGTCTAACCCAAATTTTAGAGCAACC
>JAJOOR010041783.1:0-17778 GCA_036250505.1 Solanum acaule
GAAAAGAACAACATCATGACCCATTCATTTTAAGACATCACAACTAATGAACAAAAATAGATAAATAAAAATAACCACCAATAAAGTTACTTTCATTCATTAAAGAGATATAACACTTAACACATTCTTCATTTTAATCAAATTATGAATAAAATAAAAGTGTAAGAAAACTTATCATAATAATTACATCAAATTCCATGAATAAATTAAATAAGAAGATAAAGTAAAGTTGAATACCGCAAAATCTTAACCGAAGCTCGATTAGAACACCCACAACTTTTGTAGGTTGTTTGTGATGGTATATGTGTTTGTGTTGATACGAAAAGAATGGGTAAGGAAGAAAAGATGTGAATGTGTTGGTGAATTTTTTAAAAGGATAATCAAATAAAATGGGAAGGTTTTTCTTCTTCTTTTTTTTCTCGTGTAATCTGGTCCCCCTTTTTTTTGTTTCTGTCCGTGTATATGTAGGAGTGTATGTGTGTGTTGGGTATGTTGTAGTGTAGGTCGTGTGTAGTGTGTGTATTGGATAGTGGAGTGGGTTGGGATAGTGGTGAAGTAGCATGGGGAGAGGGAGTTACGTTATTATTATATAATATAATATAATATAATATAATATCACAAAATATAATAATATAATAAGAAAATTATTTAATTACGTTTTATACTAGTAAAAATTTAGTAGTTAATAATAAATTATAATTAAGAAATACTGGCTTATTTATTAAACAAAACATATATATTTTTTGTTATTTTCAAATCTTTTAAAATAAACTTACTAAGATGCGATAAAAGAAAAATATCTAATTTATATATAATAAACATTTAAGGAATAAAAAATAGTGTAAGACTTTATGTTCGGTCAAAAATTACGTGTCTACAACGATTGAATTTTCCAATATCTTGCTAGGGTATAAAACATATCTATCTAATTTGAATTCATTATTGAGAATCTTATGCTATTAAAGAAGTTGACTGACTAGCAGTATACCCAAATTCTATGGTGGCACATAATTATGGGACTCAAATTTTTTAAACTCGCATCTTATAGGAGCTAAATAATCCTCCAAAAATAATATACATATATTGATGCTCAAAAATAAGTAAACTATCTATCGTCTTAATCAAGTGGTGTGGAAAGTTATGCTAATGAGAGTGATGGTTTGGATACTGGAAAGTGGTGCTTTGATTATGATATCTGTTTGGGGGAAGGGGGGGGCATTGTTGTTGGTGGGTGAGTGTCGATTGTGTTATTGGGTTGATGAAGTATGTGTGATGCGTTGAGCAACACATGTTGTGACCTGGGTGGAAGTCTTCTTGAGGTCCTCATGTTCGTGGAATAATTTGTGATCAAGAAGCTTATCGAAATGTTTCGCGTAGTTAATTAGAAAGTCTCGTGCTCATAGAGCTGCTAAGATCTCACATAATTCAGGACCGAGTCCACTTAATATTTTTACCACAACTTCTTCATTATTGATGGGTGAACCTGCTATGGAGAGTTCATTAGAGAGAGACTGAATCTCTCACATATATGTATCAATGATTTTGTTGTCTTCTTACCCGATTGAGATAGTGATAGAGGCTGAAGATACAGATTTGCGATGATATGTATGAAGAATGACTTTTTTAAAAAACTACCTAATTAGACATATATTCATACCATATCTACTAATTCAATCTATAATTTTAAATAACTACTTATTATTTCACTATTTATTAATTGTATACTAGATAGATAGATAGATCACTCCTTAAAAGTAGTCTAAAATAGTGTCCTACCCACTTAATTATCTCTCTAAATTATTGTCTTACCCACTTAATCATCTTCCTAAAATAGAGTCATATCTACTGAATTATCTCTCTTACCCACTTTACTATCTTCTTAAAATAGAGTCCTATCCACTTAATGATATCCCTAATTTACTCATTCGCTCCAAATCAATCCACTTATTCTCTCTCCTAATCCTTTTCCTCCCATGTTCTGACTCCAAGGATTCTTACAGCAGCAATAGCCATGACCGACAAGTTTTAGTTCATCAATGTCATGACTGACAGAACATCCCCTTGCTGATTTGGTGGAGTTTTTACCGTAGACGACGGTCTCTAGCTGGAGACGAAGGGGAGAGGAGGATAAACGGTCTTACAACAAAAATCATGGCCGGCAAGTTTCAGTCCTTCAATAACCACTACAAAAAAAACTTACATTGTGGGGGTTTATTTGTCGAGGTCAATATAACACCTGCAAATTATACCAAATTGTGGAGTTTGGAATAGCCCCTCTAATTTCCCTAAAATTTGCAGGGCTTTATCACCACCGTATCTCTTAAAAATAAAATTTTGTAACGTTATACAACCAAACTTTCTTTTTCCTACGCATTTCCCCAGCATTCTATAACTTTTTATAAAACCTCTCTCCCAAAACCTTCACTTCATTCTTCCAAACCCACTTTCATGCATACAATTTATACAAGGATTTCTCAGGTCATTCCGCCTATAGTATTTGCTTGTGTAGTTTTCTGTGTTAAGTGTAGAATGTGTTGCTTGTGTAGTTAGCATTTCATGAGTTTTTCCGGCGGATGCCCTAACTGCTTAAATTTAGTTCTTTAGATAAAATTTGATCAATACAAGTATTGTTTTTAGCATTACTGTTTGATAAGTTTAGTATGTTCTGCCAGACTCACTGCTTTAGTCACTTCTAAAATTTCTGCTTACATAACCAATAGAGTTAGAAATTATACTGGTTTTATGGATTAGTCCTCTTTCACTTTTCTTATATTGGATGCCTCCTCTATATTGGTAGAAAAAAACGGCTTCAATGAAGTGGTTTGGAGGCTTCAATGGTTGGCATGACTAGTTACTATCCTATGGTGGCAACATTGTGCTAATTAAGAGTGCTCTTAAATCTCTTCCCATATACTATCTCTACTTTTACTCCTCCTAAAGGTATATCATTGGAGCTCTGTTGCGATTTGAACCATGAGTAGAGAAGAAGTTGTGGAGAGAGCAAAGAGCATGGTGGCTTATGCAAGAAGTCTTGGGTTCGAGCATGTTAGGTTTGGCTTGGAAGATACAACAAGATTTTTTATATTTGTCATATTTATATTTTTACCATATGGTGTATATATAATTGAATATGTATAATTTTTGTCAGATCTGATAAGGAGTTTGTTCATCATATTATTGGAGAAGTTATCAAAGCTGGTTCAACATGCATTTGTGTTACTGATACTGTTGGCCAAGTACTGAATTCCCGACTATGAACTCAAGTACTGAACTCCCGGGTATGAACTCACTGAAATCGCCGCTTTTCATGTTGTCACTCCTCTCAGCAATGTTGATCTTCTGTAACAACCCTTAACACCCAATTTTTCTTTTTTCTTCCAGCAATGGGTATAATTGGTGGCTCTAATTTGATTATTTGACTTGATAGTGATAGAAGTTTTTCATAAGTTGATCATCTAATGCATTTTTGATTAATCACTTTTTCCCAAATACATTCTACACTTGAATTTATCTCATCATAGTTCACAGTCCGTTTGTTAACAAAGATTTGTTGTTTCTTCTAATGCTATTGTTTTTTCAGATTTCATCTCCAGCTAACACAGGGCTGTCAAATTTAGACCACAAAGTTTAAAGTTGCTCAGCTCATTTTGAATTTTGTGGTATGGACTAGGTATATATTTGTTTATAATTATCAAATTGAAGTGATTGAATTTTGTTTGGGCAAATTTGTTGTGATCTTAGGTGTTGGTGTGAATATCAATATCTTGAACAATGTGTACAACCATTGACAGTAAAAGTCCTTGTTGTATTGAATGAGAAGTGTACAACCTCTGCATTTACTTACTCCTCAAAAGGTAATTTTAGTTTTGTTGTCTGGCAAAATAACCCTTTCATATCATTTTGAACTCCTAATGATGTCTTATTCATTTTTTATGTGAAGTATTTTGTTTTGCTAAACTGAGTTCACTTGAAAGTTTTGCTCTAGACATTGTTCAAGATAACATATAAGATATTTGTTAATTTAGGCTATATAAAATATTGCATAGATAACATATAATAAGATATTTTGGTGATTTTATTATAATGACTGTTACATTAATTATAAGTTGATAACAATTAACAAACATGCTATGTAAGAAAAAATTAAATAATTGTGGAGGCTAGTAAGCTACAATTACAATGTTGGCAGGAGAATAATATTATGCCAAGAAACTTGGCGGAGGTTATAACTCCCCGAAATAACCCAAATAAGTAAATCTGCCAAAAAACAATTGCGGAGGTTTTGTGAATTGCGGGGATTAAAACCCCCACAATTTGACGTTTCGGTGGTCATTGAAAAAAACCCACAAACAATTTGCGACAGACGTATTTGCAGGACTTTTGAAAACCGCCATGACAGCAATTTGTGGGGGTTAGAAACCCCCGCAATTCGCAAATTCAACCTCGGCAATTTGGGCCTTTTTTTGTAGTGAACATGGCCGATAGAACACCCCTCGCTGGTTTGGTGATGTTTTTGCCAGGAGATGACGATCTATGGCTGGAGAGGAGAGTGATGATGAGAGCAGGTCGTCAAAATATGAATCTGAAAAAATATATACATGTATCTTATTAAGAGTTCATGTATCTAATAAGTTTACATGTATATGAGGTAAGATTATATGTATTTATGGAAACTAATGCTAAAAATGAGATTTTTTTTTGAATTCTTGTTAGAAGAAATTGAGGGAAGAACACGTAACTTGTGGGGTCCATATATATATATATATATATATATATTATTTTTTTATTTTTTTATTTTTTTGAATTCGTGTTAGAAGAAATTGAGGGAAGAACGTGTAACTTGTAGGGTCCATATATATATTGAAGTCATCCTTTGCTGCATTAGGCAAACAACATTAGTCTTCCATTGCTGCAAAATTGCAACAATGTCAAAAAGCTTAAAAGTTGTTTACCTACAAGTTTGAATTGTTAGTGTTCATTGATGTCATTAGTGTCATCAAATGGGCATACTTTTTCTTATAAATAGAGCACTTATGCTCATTTGTAAGGACACACCAAAAGTAGAGAAGCAATAGAGAGTAGAGAGAGTAATCCACAAGCTATTTCTTAGTTTGTGAGAAAATTGTGTGAAAGTAATATTATTGTGAGTTGTAAGAAATAAAAGAGTGTTGAGTAGTAGTCTTTTGACACTACCAAGTTTTTCATCAATATTATTATATTACTTACTTGGGTATCATATTTACCCCATTTTAATAGTTGGTGTCGTTGTTACTCTCTTCCTATTGCTATTTAGTTTGGACATTATTCTGGGTGTGATTATCATTTTGTCCAACAATGTGGTATCAGAGTCATGACAAATAATAGTCTGTTGTCCTTTTAGTACCCCCGTCTCAGAATTATGAAAAATGGTGTCTACGAATGAAAGTCATTCTTGGCTCTCAAGATGTTTGGGACATTGTAGAAAAAGGGTATACAAAACCCGCTAATGAGGAAATTTTTTCCTCAAATGTAAAGGATGTCTTGTTAAAAACAAGAAAGAAAGATCAACATCCCCTCACTCTTATCCATCAATGCTTGGATGATGGTATGTTTGAAGAGGTGGCTGATGCAACCATCTCAAAAAGAAGCTTGGGAGATTTTACAAAATTCTCTCCAAGGAGTTGATAAAGTAAAGAAGATAAAACTTTAAAATCTAGGGGCAGACTTTGAAGTTTTAAAAATGAAAGAATCTGAATCCTTTTCGAATTTATGTTCAAGATTGATGATTGTTGTAAATCAACTAAGAAGATATGGAGAGAAAGTAGATGATGTGCGTGTGGTAGAAAAGATCTTTCGCTCTTTAACACCTAAATTTGATTATGTGGTGTGTGCTATTGAGGAGTCTAAAGATTTAGACTCTATGATGATAGAACAATTGGAAGGTTCTTTACTAGTCCACGAAGAGAAAATGAAAAGGAGAAAAGAAGAGCCACTAGAGCAATTTCTTAAAACTCAGGCATCCTTCAAAGGATTTGAAGGTGAGAAAAATTACAAAGGAAATGGACAATGGCAAGGTCATGGAGGTCATGGAGGTCGTGGAAGAGGAAGAAGTTATACCAATAAATTCAACAATGAAGATAAGAGTCACCAATCATTCAGAGGTTGTGGCCGTGGTCAACGAGGAGGTAGAGGACGTGGAACCTATCAAGGTACAAATGAAATGAGGTATGACAAATCTAAAATTGAGTGTTATAACTGTCATAAATTTGGACATTACTCTTGGGAATGTCGTAGTAATGTTGGAGAGAAAGTTAATCTTGTTGACAATAACAAAGATGAAGATGAGTCAACATTGTTATTAGCACTCAAAGAAGAAGATAGAGATGATTGCAACTCATGGTACCTTGACAATGGAGCAAGCAATCATATGTGTGGCCACAAAGACAAGTTTGTGGAGATAAAAAGATGGTGAAAGGTAATGTGTCTTTTGGAGATACCTCAAAGATCCAAATTGAAGGGATAGGTACGATTCTGATATCCTGTAAAGATGGTGGCCATAAATTGATTAACAATGTTTATTATGTGCCAAAATTGAAAAGTAATATTTTCAGTTTGGGTCAACTTCTTGAAAAAGGATATGATATTCATATGAAAGATATGCATCTTTGGCTTAGAGATTCAAGTAACAACTTAATTGCTAAAGTTCATATGGCAAAGAATAGGTTGTTTCCTTTGAATCTTAAAATCATCGACGCAAAGTGTTTGAAGGCTAATATGCAAGATGACTCATGGTGTTGGCATATGAGATTTGGGCACTTGAACTTTGAAGCACTCAAATCAATGGGAGACAAGAACATGGTTGTTGGAATTCCGTCAATCAACCATCCAAATCAGTTGTGTGAAACTTGTCTTCTTGGAAAACATGCAAGGAGGAGTTTTTCAAAGGAGACTACATCAAGAACAAGTGAACCACTTCAACTTGTACATACCTATGTGTGTGCTCCAATCGATCCACCTTTTTTTGGTAAAAGAAAATACTTCTTGCTCTTTATTGATGATTTCAGTAGAAAGACTTGGGTATATTTCTTGAAGCAAAAATCTGAAGTTTTTGTTGCCTTTAAAAATTTCAAAGCACTTGTAGAAAAAGAAAGTGGCTATGAAATAAAAGCATTAAGGTCTGATAGAGGAGGCGAATTCACTTCAAAAGAATTTAATGACTTTTTTCAATCTCATGGAATTCGTCTCCCTCTAACGATACCTTACTCACCCCAACAAACTGGAGTTGCAGAAAGAAAGAATAGAACAATTCTTAATATGGCTAGATGTATGTTGAAAGCTAAACATCTACCAAAAGAATTTTAGGCCGAGGTTGTTTCTTGTGCAGTTTATTTGAGCAACAGGTCTCCAACAAAAAATGTAAGAGATCAAACACCTCAAGAAGCATGGAGCGGAAGAAAGACAAATGTCAAGAACTTGAGAATCTTTGGGAGCATAGCCTATGCTTATGTTTCACATCGAGGGAGAGCTAAACTTGACGATCGTAGTGTCAAGTATGTGTTTGTTGGCTATGATGCGAGTTCAAAAGGCAACAAATTGTACAATCCAAGCAATAACAAGGTGGTGGTGAGTCGTGATGTTGAATTTGATGAAGAAGCATCATGGAATTGGGAGGCTCCGGAAGAAAGAACATATGATTTTCTTCCATACTTTGGAGATGAAGAAGAGCAAGAGACCATGGCACCTGCACAAGATGCAACCCCGCCTCCTTCACCAGCAAATGTTGCATCTCCGTCTACTCAAGAGAGTTCAAGTGAAAGACCGCATAGGATGAGGAGCATCCAAGAACTCTATTTTGACACAGAAGAAATTACTAATTTTGATTTTTTGTGTTGTCTCTTTGCTGATAGTGAACCAATGAATTTTGATGAAGTTGTTACTGACAAAAGGTGGAGACAAGCCATGGAGGAGGAGATCCAGTCAATAGAGAAGAACAACACTTGAGAGTTACGACTCTTCCCAAGGATCATCGAGCAATTGGAGTCAAATGGGTATACAAGGCGAAGAAAAATTCCCATGGAGAGGTAGAGAGATACAAGGCAAGACTTGTGGTCAAAGGCTACAAACAAAGGCATGGCATCGACTATGAGGAAGTTTATGCACATGTTGCCCGCATGGAGATGATCCGTCTATTGATCTCTTTAGCGGCACAAATGAAGTGGAAGATCCATCAACTAGATGTCAAATCGGCATTCTTGAATGGATATCTTGAAGAAGAAGTCTATGTTGAGCAACCATTGGGTTTTGTGGTTAAAAATCATGAAGATAAGGTGTTGAGGTTGAAGAAAGCCTTATATGGGTTGAAGCAAGCTCCACGAGCTTGGAATAGTCGCATTGACAAATACTTTCAAGACAATGGGTTTACTCGTTGTCTCCATGAATATGCTCTTTACATTAAAGTTCATACTAATAGAGATAATCTGCTTGTTTGTCTGTATGCTGATGATCTGATTCTAACGGGTAACAACCCAATTTTATTTGAAGCTTTTAAGAAAGCTATGTCCTTTGAGTTTGAGATGACGGACATAGGGCTCATGTCATATTACTTGGCCCTAGAAGTGAAGCAAACGGAGGAAGGCATCTTCATATCTCAATAAATTTATACAAAGGAGATTTTGAAGAAGTTCAATATGTTCGATTGCAACCCTGTGAACACCCCAATGAAAAGTGGAACAAAATTGTCAAAGTTTGATGATGGAGAAAGGTGGACTCCACTCTGTTCAAAAGTCTTGTAGGAAGTCTGAGGTACTTGACATGTATGAGACCAGATATACTCTTTGCAGTTGGAGTATTAAGTCGCTTCATGAAAACTCCCACCTCCACTCACTTGAAGATCGCTAGAAGAATTTTACGTTACCTAAAAGGTATGATCGACCTTGGACTATTTTATTCTTCTTTTGATGATTTTAATCTTGTGGGATATTGTGATAGTGATTATGCGGGAGATGTTGATGATAGAAAAAGTACATCGGGTTTTGTGTTTTTCTTGGGTGATTGTGTTATTTCTTGGAGTTCAAAGAAACAATCAATTGTTACTCTCTCAACTTGTGAAGTTGAATACGTGGCAGAGACATCATGTACGTGTCATACTATTTGGTTGAGGAGATTGTTGAAGGAACTCAATTTGCCGCAAATTGAAGCCACAATTATTTGTGTTGATAACAAATCTGCGCAATGACTTGTAAATAATCCAGTGTATCATGATCGGAGCAAGCACATAGACACAAGGTATCACTTTATCCGAGAATGCATTGCCAAGAAAGAGGCCAAGTATGTGAAATCTCATTATCAAGTTGCGGATATCAAAGCCTCTTAAGTTTGAAGATTTTCATAGATTGAGATCAAGCCTGGGAATAAAGAAGAAAAATCAAAATTAAGGGAGAGATTTGTGGGGTCTATATATATATATATTGAAGTCATCATTTGTTGCATTAGGCAAACAACAATAGTCTTCCATTGCTACAAAATTGCAACAATGTCAAAAAGCTTAAAAGTTGTTTACCTACAAGTTTGAATTGTTAGTGCTCATTGATATCATTAGTGACATCAAATGGGCAGAATTTTTCTTATAAATAGAGCACTTATGCTCATTTGTAAGGACACAGCAAAAATAGAGAAGCAATAGAGAGTAGAGAGAGTAATCCACAAGCTATTTCTTAGTTTGTGAGAAAATAGTGTAGAAGTAAAATTACTGTGAGTTGTAAGAAATAAAAAAGTGTTGAGTAGTAGTCTTTTGACACTACCAAGTTTTTCATCAATATTATTGTATTACTTACTTGAGTATCATATTTACCCCATTTTAATATTTGGTGTCATTGTTACTCTCTTCCTATTGCTATTTAGTTTGGACAGTATTCTGGGTGTGATTATCATTTTGTCCAACATAACTTGCTCCTAAATTATTGCATTTCAGTTTACAATATTTCATATTTAGATGCACATACTTTGATGTATTTGCTTAGCATGTATCTAAGAATAGAAATATGGTAGAAATTATAATATCAAACCTCACAGAAAGATAAGTAATTAGCCCCTAAACTAGTGAGATTTGAGTTGTTTGCCCTAAAATTTTCCAACTTTCAAGCATTCTGTTTCAATCCCCAAGATATGATTCGCCGGTCAAAACTTTGACACATGTTTTTGATGTACTATTAAGTGGTACGCATTGAGCTATTTCATAAGGTTCATTGATAGTATGAGCATTCCACAACAAATATAACTATATAGAAGTATCACTCTAGCTACTTTTCTGAAGAATAATTTCTTTAATTCCAATTCACTCCAGTTTGCTTTTTAATTTGGCTTTTCCCAAGTATCACAAAGCTAAATCATGCTCTTTCCAGCTGGCTCATGCAAATTAATAATTTACCTCCATTTCAAGGAAACATACGTATAAAAACATGTAGGGGCTAGGAGAGGCTTTCAACAAAATATCCCGACAGTAAGTGAAAATTCTGCAAATAATCAAGCATCAACCATGTCAAATGCACGGTAAAACACCTTCATAATATTATTCTTTACATGTTTTGGTGAAATACTTGTGTTGTAACAATATTTTGGTGTGACATATTGTTTGAAGGAACCTAACATCATCATCATCTAGTCATGATAAAAGTAGCAGCGTAGCCGTGACAGCACTCGACGGAGTCATAAACGTAAACTCCCTCTTCACCTTAGCCATCTTCGTGGGCCTATCATTTGCATCTCCCGATAAAAAAACTCTCAACACCCGCCAAAGTTGTCAGCCTGGAATCTTAACCTTGAAACATCTCGTTGTCTTTGAAGTTCTTTTTCTTTCAATTTCTTCCTTCTCTCATCACTCGTCGCACAGGCCTTAAAGCTCTCTATCAGCCTTCTCAGCAGTGCAGAAGTCGGTGATGGATTCAGCGTTCACGTTAACCGTAGACTTTTGAGGACTGGAATGCTCATGACTGTTATTTCCTCAGTGATGGGGTGCTTGTTTCTGATGGTTTCAATGTTGAATGTGATTGAGATTAAACTAGGGTTGTTGTCATGTGGAGCTAAATCTACCATACTTGCAGTCACTTCCTTGGTCATTTTAGTTGTATCTGGTCTTCTCTTATATATATTTGCTGCTTGGTATGTATTTACTCATGCAACCATTCACCATCCAAATGAATCAGATAGTTCCTAATCTCTTTAGTTCGACATTTTAGACGAATCCAATAGCTTTTTCGTAAAATCTGTATTTGTATTAGAAAATTAAATAAATATGTATGTTTATTAACTTGTGAAACCCCTAACAAAACTGATTGACGACTCAGTAATAAAGAAGGGATTGTGAAAATGCTTTCCACGCTAGAGTAATTGTGCGTTAACAACAAAAGTTTCTCTTTTTATTTATTTTTAAAAAAATAAAAATAAAATGGAAGCATGCTTTGCAATATTTAAACCTATCATTATTCCAACTTTTTTCTTTTAACAATTTGATCTTCTCTTGTATTCTTCTTTGAAATAATTCATTATATATCATGACATTTTAATTTTTTGCAAGATATGTTCAGAAATTTACTTTAATTAATAATCCCTTTGTTCATTTTTACTTGTCACTGTTTTACTTGACACACCCATTAAGAAAATCATTATTGATATATGTATTTTACCATATTATCCTTATTATATTGATATTTAGTATTAACACTTGGAAAATGATTTGGAGAATATTATTTAATGTTAAGGATAAACCATGAAAAAATAATTGTCATTTTCTTGGTATGTCAAAACTGATAAATAAAAATGTAAATCTATTTTAGAAAGAAGTGACAAGAAAAAGAGAAAGGAGGGAGTATCATATAATTGTTCACTTTTGACCGACGGGATTCAGTAAAGTTCCTTTGAAGATTCTTGTGAAGATTTCTTCTCCGAAGAGAGTTGGGACGAATCTGTAACAAGGTAAGATTTTAGATTGTCTTTATATGGTGTATTTCATGTTTAGATACATGCAATTGCACTTTTTAACTAGTGAGACAATATTCAATGATCCTGCAAACTAAGTGTTTGATTAGATTCTTCAATTTGCATTAATGTCACGATCCAAAAATGGGTGTGATGGCACCTGTCTTATTCCATCTAGACAGGTCAATCTAAAACCCAACGAAAGAAATAAATGCGGAAGTAAAACATAATAAAGAACTAACATAACATTAATAACGCAAAAGTACATATCATAACACAATGTACCCCAAAAACTTAGTGCCATGTGTACAAGTCTCTAATGTATTAAAATAGATTTCAAAAGAAATACAAGTCTGAATATTTTTATTTCAAGAACAAAATAAGAACACAATAAAAGAGTAACAGGTGTCCGCCGAAATGAAAACAATTACCTCGCAAGATCCAATGATAAGCCTCGGTCGTAAAAGAGAAGAAAGAGTAATCATGATGATTCGGGCTCATAACCTACATAAGTATAGAAGCAAAATAGTGAGTACCGAACAACAACGGTACTAAGCAAGGAAACCTAACAACACTAATTAAAACAATATTGAACACAAGTACTCCTACAACATCATCCAAACCTCCATAACTACAACCTGCAAGAGTCAATAAACTCAACATAACAGTTCTCACTCCATAACAACAAAGCATGTATAGAAACATCACAAATTTTACCTCAACAAATGTTATCATATCACCACATTTCTTTCACAATTCAACAACCACAATAACATATCTGTCACGCCCTGAGCCTACACCATGGATGCGACTGACACTCGAGAACCATTGTTGATTCCCAAGCGAACCCTTGGTCTGGCTCAATATTGAGCGGAAGACTTACTCATAATTATAAGAACTCAAAATTAACTCAACTCATAACAAAACGCTTTAACTCAAGTCTCAAGATGATTAACTTAGAACATTTTAAAAATATTCAAACTGGCCACAGGGGGAAACTCAAGTCTTAAAGATTAACAAAATGAAAATGGAAAAAATGCATCAACTACTACTTTCTATGAAGCCTCTAATACTATGAGGGATGTCGGGACAAGACCCCCGATCATCCTAACAAAACTGAAATAATGAAAATAACTGAGGGATCCTCCGAAAGCATGGAGGCTCACCAAACAACTCTGGGGCTGCAGGTGGTATCAACGAAGCACCAAAAAACTCTGGGACTACAAGTGGTATCCTCGAATGAGATTTATCTAAGTAGAACTGAGGGTGGTACCATCGAACACCGAACTCAAACACTCAACATGCAAATCAACACAACATATCAACTTAAAAAGTACTAAGAAAAGAATTAGTACCTTGATTTGGAGTTTCTCCGGACTCAAATAGATGTGGGTATCTTTTCTTCATTCCCTCCCCAGCCTCCCAAGTAGCTTCCTTAACAAACTGATTCCTCCATAAGACCTTGATTGATGCTACGTCCTTGGTTCTCAACTTGAGAACCTGACGATCAAGTATCTCAATGGGAATATCCTCATAAGATAAGTTGTCCTTAATACAAATATTTTTAGTAGGTATAATAAGGTAAGGATCGCCCATACACTTCTTCAACATTGAAATGTGGAATACTGGATGAACTACTGCTAACTCTGACAGTAGCTCCAACTCATAGGCTACATTGCCGATCCTCTTGGATATCCTGTAAGGACCAATATACCGGGGACTAAGCTTCTCTTTCTTGCCAAACTTCATAATACCCTTCATGGGTGAAACCTTCAAATAAACCCAATCGTCCACCTCAAACTCCAAGTCTCTTCTCCTAACATCGGTATAGGACTTCTGACGACTCTACGTTGTTTTCAACCTTTCTTGAATAGTCTTCACTTTCTTCGTAGATTGATGAACCAAGTCTGGTCCTATCAACCCAACCTCGCCAACCTCAAACCATCCAAAAAGAGATCTATATCTTCTCCCATAAAGAGCATTATAAGAAGCCATTTGGATGCTAGAGTGATAATTATTGTTGTAAGCAAACTCAATGAGAGGTAAGTGATCATCCCAATTGTCCTTGAAATAGATCACACACGCCCTCAACATATCCTCTAAAGTTTGAATTGTACGCTCTGCGTCTTAGGATGAAAAGCGGTACTCAAATTTACCTTGGAACCTAAACCTTTATGGAAAGACTTCCATAATTGTGTGGGGAATTATGCACCTCTTTCTGAATGATGGACACCGAAATCCATAAAGTCTGACTTTCTCTTAAATATATAATCTGGCATAATTCTTTGCTGAATAGGTAGTCTTTACCAGTAAGAAATTGGTTGATTTAGTCATCCGGTCTACAATCACCTAAATAGAATCATGCTGCCTCCAAGACCGAGACAACCCAGTAATGAAATCCATATTAACCTTCTTCCACTTCCATTCCAGAAGATCTATGTTCTGAGCCATACCACCGGGCCTCTGGTGCTCTACCTTGACTTGTTGGCAATTCGGGCACTTAGCAACGAACTCTGCAATACACATCTTCATACTACTCCACCAATAGACTTCTCTCAAGTCATGATACATCTTTGTGGAACCTAGATGGATAGAGTATATGGACCTATGAGCTTCATCTATTATCCTCTCTTGAATTTCATGCACCTTTGGTACACACAATCTACCTTGATACCTCAACACACCATATCCCCCTTGTTCAAAAGCCATTCACTTTCTTCTTATGAACATTTGCCTTCAGTTCAAAAAAAAGGTCTTGGTCCTGTTTCTCTTTTACTTCGGACACTAGTGATGATTCAGCCCCATTCATCACGACCACTCCTCATTCATTGGAAACCATTAATCGAACTCCTATCCGTGCAAGTCTGTGCACATCTTTGGCTAATTCTTTCTTGTCCTCCTCAACATGGGAAGTACTTTCCATAGATAACCTGCTCAAAGCATCAGCAACAACATTAGCCTTACCGTGGTGATAGAGAATACTCATGTCATAATCCTTGAGTAACTCCAACTACCTCCTATGTCTGAGATTAAGCTCTTTCTAACTGAATACATAATGAAGACTCTTTTGATCAATGAACACATCTACATGAACACCATAAAGATAGTGACGCCATATTTTCAAAACAAACACTACCACAACCAACTCTAGATCATAGGTTGGGTAATTCTTCCCATGAATTTTAAGTTGTCTTGAGGCATAAGATATAACCTTGCCATTCTGCATTAATACACAACCCAGTACAACTTTGGATGCATCACAATACAGAACAATGCCTTGTGTACCCTCTAGTAAGGTCAACACTGGGCAGTAGTCAACTGCGTTTTCAATTCCTGAAAGCTCTTCTCACAAGCTTCAGACCACTGAATCTTGTTGTCTTCTGAGTCAACTTAGTCAACAGGGATAAAATAGATAAGAAAACCTCAACAAACCTCCTATAATAACCATCCAATCCCAAGATACTCCTAATATCAGTTGGAGATGTGGGTCTAGGTCAGTTCTGCACTACCTCAATCTTCTGAGTGTCAACTCGAATTACATCACCAGAAACAATGTGGCCTATGAATGCCACAGACTCAAGCCAAAATTTGCACTTGGAAAATTTGGCATACAACTCCTTATCCTTTAGAGTTTGGAGAACTACTCTGAGATAACTAGCATGATCTTCCTCATTCCTCGAATAAATTAGGATGTCATCAATGAATACGATAACAAACATATCAAGATAAGGCTTAAACACTCTATTCATAAGGTCCATGAACGCTGCAGGAGAATTAGTCAAACCAAAAGACATGACTAGAAACTCATAATGACCATAGCGGGTCCTGAATGTTGTCTTAGGAATGTCGCTTTCTCTTACTCTTAACTGATGATAGTCAGATCTAAGGTCTATCTTAGAAAAACAAGTGGCACCCTGAAGTTGATCGAAGAGATCATCAATTCTCAGAAGAGGATACTTATTCTTTATGGTAACCTTGTTCAATTGGCAGTAATCAATACACATCCTAAGTGAACCATCTTTCTTCCTCACAAATAAGATTGGATCGCCCCAAAGTGCGACACGTGGTTGAATGAAACCTTTATCAAGAAGATATTTCAACTGTTATGTTAACTATTTCAACTCAGCTAGAGCCATTCTATATGGAAGAATAGAGATAGGACGAGTATCAAGAAGAATATCTATACCGAAGTCTATTTCTCTCTCAGGAGGGACTCCGGGAAGATCATCGGGAAAGACCTCCGGAAACTCACTCACAACTGGAACTGACTGAATAAGTGGTATCTCAACCCTAGAGTCATTATCTCGGACTAAGTGATAGACGCACCCCTTGGAAACTAAATTTCTAGCTTTAAGGTACGAAATGAAACGACCCTTAGGCACCGCTGAACTACTCCTCCACTCAAAAATTGGCTCATTAGAAAACTAGAACTTTACTACTTGAGTCCTACAATCAACTGAGGCATAACAAGCATGAAGCTAGTCCATGCCTAGAATAACATCAAAATCCACCATATCTAGCTCAACTAAATCATGGTGTCCTTGTGATTGAAAGAAATGACACAATCACGATAAACTCTCTTAGCTAGAATAGACTCACCAACAGGTGTGGAAACACTGAAGGGCTCAAGAAGTTTTTTGGGAATAATATCGAACCTCATAGCAATATATGAAGTCACAAAAGATAGAATCGCACCAGGATCAAGTAAAGCATAAACATCAAAAGTAAAGAATTTGATCATATCAGTGACGACATCTGGTGAATTTTTTTGTTCTTGACGATTGGTGATAGCATACAGACGGTTTACTCCTTCGCATGTTCCTGAAGTAGATCCTCTAGGTGCAACTATGTCTGGAGGAGCCACTGAAGAAAATTGGGCTCTATTGCCCTCATTACCACTAACCTGCCTGTTCTTAGGGCACTCTCTCATAAAGTGACCATTCTGACCACACTTGAAGCAACCAGTGGAGCCATCACGACACGCTCCTGGGTGCTTCCTACCACACTTAGCACATGCAGGAGTCCAATTACCTCTTTGTGCCTTACTACCTTGAGATTGTGCAGGTCTAGCTCTAAAGTTTTGAGTATTCTAATTCTTAAACTCACCTTTGTTCCTTGGTGCAGGTGAACTACCAGATGATGGAGCAGGTCCAGTTGGCTTTTGCTGAAAAGATTACCGGTTCACATTACCCTTCTGTTGCCCAGACTCATTACCTGTTGTCTTGGCCTTCTTGTTCCAGAACTCTTCTCTATATCTCAGCTTATCTTCCTCAACCAGCTGCACATAGATCATAAGCCTTGCTATGTCCATATCCCCTATCAACATCGCAGCCTTACCCTCTTTGCTTGATAGACGAGACAATCCAGACACAAACAAGCTCATCTTACTCTTCATATCAGCAACCATCTCCGGAGCATAACGGGAAAGTTGAGTAATCTTGAGGCTGTACTTAGGGGTGGCAATTTCAGCCCATATTAATGAAATGAGTCCATTTTGCCCATATTTAATGACTTGGATCACTCATATTTTAATTGATTAAATATGGGCTAAAAACTATTTTAAGAGTCTCTACAAATATGGTCAAAATGGATTAAATATGGGTATCCATATAGATCCATAATAAATCACTTAGTTTTTCACTTCCACTCAAAATTCTTAATTGTGCTAAGAAATTAAAAAATTAATATTAATTTTCAAAAATTCAATTAATTTTCAAACTTAATTAAAAAACAAATTTTTTTTGTTTGTTTTTGGAAAACAAAAAAAAATTAGAGGTAGGTTGGTGGAAGGGGGGGAGCCCTGAGGGATGGGGGGGGGGGTACCTG
>JAJOOR010041784.1:0-11623 GCA_036250505.1 Solanum acaule
AGAAGTTGCCCCGATGTGGCCATTAAAATCTCCACCAATGATAATTTTCTCGGTATTCAGTATACCTCTAACTACCTCATCCAAAACCTCATAAAAGAGCTTTTTGGCCTCCTCGTCCAAGCCCACTTGAGGAGCATAAGCACTAATAACACTCAAAGTACATCCTCCAATGACTAGCTTAATCGTCATCAACCTATCATTGATTCTCCTAACCTCCACCACTTGCTCCCTCAAATCCCTGTCTACTAAGATACCCACTCCATTTCTATCCCTTGACCCTCCTGAGTACCACAACTTAAACCCGTCAACATCCCGAGCCTTGGAGCCTACCCATCTAGTCTCTTGGACACAAGCTATATTTATCTTTCTCTTTTTGAGAATTTTCACTAGCTCTATGGACTTCCCCATCAATGAACCTATGTTCCAAGATCCTACCCTCATGTTATGTGAACCTGTAACCCGCTTACCACTATTATCCCTCAACCTCGACCTCAATCGAGAACATGACTCACTCCCACCATCAGATACCAATTCCACTAGAACGATACAGCAACCACAGTAAGATCTACACAGGAATACACTAAAAACTGCAACAGTAGTAAACTCAAGAGACAATATAGCAACAATTATACTATAGGGTCCAGTACAGTGAGTAATCTAAAGGACCCGATAACACCCCCTATAATATCTACTGAAGCACATATCTGAACTATATTAGAAAACAGGAAATACTATTTCGGGATATAGGATCTGCAAGAAAGGGCCCAGCAACTAGATTCAGAGCAAAAAAGAGAGAGATAAAGGATAGATAGAACCTGGTCGGTGAAGATGGAGGGTTTCGGTGGTATATGGGCAATTTTTCGGCCAGATCTGGTTGATCTCCGGCGACAAACAGTAGCACTGCCGTCTCTCTTCTGGGCTGGTCGCCGGGGAAGATAGATGGGTTCGCCGGAGAAGCTGAAAAATGTTCTTACCTTCGTCGGGGTTTGCTATTCACCGCTCGCTGGTCCGAGCAGCTGGAGCTTGTTATCGTCCTCACTGGAGCTTAGGAGAAGAGAGAGAAAGAGGCTCGCCGGTCGGAGCTGGTCCTCGCGCTGCTTCTGGCCGGCGCAGCCTTCGATTGCGGCCGAGAATACCAGAGAGAGAGAGAGAGAAGAAAAGAGAGAATTTGCAAATGTAGCAAACAAACAAATACAAACAGATAAAAAGAAAAAGAAATATGAACTAACATAACTTGAAAAACTAAGAAACTTATAATGGATATCAAAGATAAAATGCCTTTGAACTGAGCTCATGGGAGAAGGGGGGGAAATTGTGGAGGAACTGAGCTCGTGAGAGAATGGAAAAAAATACGGCCTTTGCAAACAAAAGTAGACATAACTAGATGAACTATGAAAAATGAGTTTTCTTTGTTTCATGCTAGTCATATTCTACGTGATTGAAATATTCCTACATGAATTAAAAGATTTGTTTGTTTAGCCAACGTATAAGTGTTTGTGCAACACGCACAATATCAAGTTAAAAATTATATTTAAAATATTGAGGTTCGATGAGTTCAGATAACAAAAGAGTAAATAGAAGGGTTCACAATTAAAATTCTTACAAGTACAAGACTATATCAGGTAAATAGAAAGGTTCACAATACAAATTCATACAAATATAAGTAGAGTCGTCAAAACAGGCTTAGCCTATCGGGTAGGCCCAACCCAACTCAACCCGTTATTGGGATATGATTTTTCAAGCTCATTTAAAACTAGGGCATATAAGCCCTTGAGGTTAGATCATACCATTTTAACTTTTTATTTAAACCCTAAATAACCAACATCACTACAGTCTCTGTCATAGGTGATGGTACATGGCTGCTTCAGGCAGGAGTATTTTGATCAGTCCAGGTGTAGTTGCAGGTGGTTGTTATTCTGGTGTAGGAACTCCATTGACAGATTACATCGCCTCTCTGATCATCTCTTTTGGTTTCTTCCATCTATGTATCTGCTCTATTTTTTTTGGGTGTGATAACTTCATCTCAAATCTCAAATTATGTGTTTTTTCTTAATTTTATGCTCTTTTTTTTGCTGTGCTATTGATTGCTATTTGAGCTTCATTTTTTTTCCAGACATGATATATCGTCTGAATTTGGGGTTTTTAGGTTCTATTAGGTCCAGACAGAGATTGTGTTGATGAGATTTAATTGTTGTATATCAGAAGCCCTAATTGTTGCAAAATGCCAAGATAACAATTAGGGCTTTTCACCAAACTACATCAGCTTTTTGATGAGTTAAATATAAAAAGGGACTCTTAGATTTTGTTTCTAAATTTTAATGTGTTTGCAAGAATATGCTATTGGAATTTAATAAAAAAAAGATAACCCTAACTTCAATTAAATATGAAAGTGAATCCTTGAAGAAAAAAGTAAATTTTCCTTCTTGATTTCAACTTTCCACCTCTCTGTCTGCTTTGCATCTTCAGTTAATCCATAATCATACTTCAATAGTTCTAAATTGGGTTAGTAATAGATATAGAAAAATAAACTCCAGACAACATTCAATATATACCTTACTCTGCTTATAATTCTTTACATTATCAACTTCATAGGTCATGTAGTGGTTATAATGGTGTCATTTTGATTACGTAAGTACATACTCTCTATCATTAGAGTTGTAGTCTTTCTGCGACTGCATTGAATCTTCTAAATGTAATCAATTTTTAAGATATAATTGACATCATAAAAATGTATATTTAATGATGAATATTAAAAGGACAATAATGATGTTCTTTATACTCATCTTAGGTTTTATAGTTCTCAGGAACTAATCTCTCTTATGATGATTCAATGAATTTATGAAACATATTGTCGCTTGTTCCATTAGCTAGAAGCTCCTCAAAATAATGATTAGCACCATGTATGTGTCCTCAGATTACACTTGTAGTGGAATGTTTCCTGTGGAGACAGACATAATTCACAGGTGTACTACATCAGACAATTCAGATGAACCAAATACTCTCAGCATTAAAAAGGTTTTGCATGCCGGTTAGTACGAACATAACACTACGTTTGTGCGCATTGTTCCTTTTTTCTTTCGTTTTTCATCTGTTAAGATTGTTTGATATTTGTACGTAATGTAAAGAATACAACAAAATAGGGCTAAAAAAATACAATTAGAACCTCTTTATATTGCATTAAAAAAGATTCATAACTCTGAATTTTACTCGGCAAAATAGTTTGAACACTAATCAGCTGAATTTTGCTGTGGTGGCACTACAATTAAGCTAATTTTCCATCAAATGCCATCTGCAGTGACAATTTTATACATAGGAAAATCCCAACACTTCAGCTCTTACATTTGTGTATAGAACTTTGGTGTTGCATATGAGTTAGTTTAGAACTCATAAACTTCAAATCCTGAATCAATATCTAATGCAATGTTCCATTCTTCAGTCATGAACAGTAGGCCTAACCATACAGAGAGGCATATAATCTTTTTTATGTTGATATGTTCCTTACCATTTCCTTGATTGGAAATATAGATGTTTGCTTACAAAATCGTTTGATGAGAAACTTCTCTCTTCTAAATACATCTGTGCCAGTGATTTCTTTGCATACCACTTCCTACGACAACAATTTAATTATTTGTTATTACTCATATTAAGTGATATGAATCACCTAAAACTGAAAGTAAACAACCTTTTATAACATGTTATTACATAAACATTGAGAAATTGTATGATAGATATGTATAAATATGAGTTGAATCTAAAACAAGTATCAAACAACTGGTAAGACAAAAAAGGGGATACACAAACACACATATATATTTTACAAAGAAAAGTAAGAAACAAAGAAAAACATATATAGAAAAATGATATAAAAGGGTAAAAAATTACTAACCCTTAGACCCACCAAATTCATCAACAATAGCAACACATCTTGCCTGAAACTCATTAGTCCAACGTATGCCAAATGGTTTGTCTTGTAAAATCGATGCAACAACGTTAGGTACGTTGTTGGTCAACTTTTTGTCTGAGTTGATGAGTCATAAGATTAAAATTGAAAATATAAGAATCATAATATTTATTATCATTATTATTAAACACCAATCGAGAATTGCCATACTTGATAACAGGGGAATGGGGACGGAGAAACATTCTCCCAAAGCTAGACGAAAGAGAATTAAGAAAGTAAAGAATACCCAACACTCTAGGAATATGGAGTACTTTGGAGAAACTTCTTGATCTACGTTTATTGGTGAATTTCCACCAAAGAAAGCTCCCCCTCTTTAGTGGAAATTCACCTATAAAAGTAGGTCAAGAAGTTTCTCCAAAGTACCCCATATTCATAGAGTGTTGAATATTCTTTACTTTCTTAATTCTATTTTCTTTAGCTTTCGGACAATGTTTCCCTATCCCCATTTCCCTGTTGCCAAAAATGACAATTTTCTATTGGCGTTTAATGATAATGATATTGAATGTTATGATCCTTATATTTTAAATTTTGATCTTGTGATTTATCAACTCAGACAAAAAGTTGACCAACAACTTAATGTTGTTGCATCAACTTTGCCAGACCAACCATTTCGCATGCGTTAGAGTGATGAGTCGCAAACAAGATTTGTTGCTATCTATGAACTTGGTGGACCTAAGAGTTAGTAATTTTTCACCCTTTTATTTCACTTTGTCATATTTACATTTTTCCATTTTCTTCGTAAAATATTTATGTGTATTTGCGTATCCTCCTTTTTTTGCCTTACCAAATGTTCAGTATCTATTATAGAATTAACTCATATTTATCATAAAATTTCTCAATATTTTATGTAATTGACTTGTTATGAAAGCTTGTTCATTTTCAGTTTTTGGTGATTAATATTTATCAATGAATTTGCAAAACATATTGTCGCTAGCTCCACTAGCTTAGAAACTCCTCAAAAGAATGATTCGCACCAGGCATGTGTCCTTGATGTTCTCAAATTACACTTGTAGTGGAATGTTTCCTAGTGCAGTGTAGTAAGAAACAGTAGGCTTAACTATAGAAAGAGAGTTATAATCTTTTTGATGTTGATATGTTCCTTACCATTTCCTTGATTGGAAATATAGATGTATGCTTACAAAGTCTTTTGATGAGAAACTTCTTTCTTCTAAATACATGTGTGCCAGTGATTTCTTTGCATAACAATTCTTACAACAACAATATAAGAAACTAGAAATGTGACTCGAAAGATTTTCATCATTGAATGGATATCTTTCATTTTCAATACAGTAAACAAATATCTTTTGGTTTGATTTTTCGGCCAAAGCTATGGCGAACTGGGCAAAATTTTCCTTAGAACACAGCATTTCTATGACAAAAAATGATATTTTTGATTCTGCAGATTCTATGGTTGTTCCACCTAAAGATGTTATTGATACAATGGCTCTGTATGTTCTCGGCGGAGGTTGTGCTTTTGAACGAACCATAATGGATCGTCGCCATGGAAATCCTCTCTTCAATTTCTTCTTTGAGCTTGCCTCGAAGAAAAAAACTTACTATGTTTGGAGGCTTTATTCTCTTCAATTTAATCGTAGCTGACGTTGTTTCTCTTTCCATGTTATGAAAATCAGCTATCTGACTGAAAGTATATATTGAAAAGTTAGACCACACTCCACTACCTACTAATCGCCGATCATAATCCACAACTTCATATCCTCATATCTTCTATTATGTCCTCGATAAACTGTGTCATGTCATAAAATTATTAATAGATAAGACATTACATTCCTACAGTTTATCAAGGACGTAATCGTAGATATATAGGAGGATATGAAAGTTGTTGAGTTTTGCATTATTAATTAATAGGCTTATACATAAAGGTTTGGGACTATTTTCTTCATAATAGGCTTTGACAAATCCGCTGCAAAGGAATTAAAATTTTGAACTAGCAGTCTAGCACTAAGTAAAAACAATTCAAGAGATGATTTCTATTTTGGTATAATAAAATATAATAAAATAAACCAGAGTTTATCTTTTGTTCATTGATAGTATAAGATTTGTCATTTAACTAAAATCTAATTATTTGTTATTATTTATATTAAGTGATATTAATCACCTAAAACTGAAAGTGAGCAACCTTTTTTAATATGTTAATTACATTAATTATTGAGAAATTTTATGATAAATATGTATGAATGTGAGCTAAATCTAAAATATATATTGAACATCTGGTAAGACAAAAAAGGGATACGCAAACACACAAATATTTTACAAAGAAAATAAAAAGTGAAGAAAAAATAAATAAATATATATATATATATATAGCAAAGTGATACAAAAGGGTGAAACATTACAAACCCCTAGGCCCACCAATCTTATTAACAATAGCAACAAATCTTTGCATGCAACTTATCAGTCCAACATCAGTTTCGCAAGACAAATCATCTCGCATGCGTTGGAGTGATGAGTTGCAGACAAGATTTGTTTCTATTGTTGATGAACTTGGTGTGCCTAAGGGTTAGCATTTTTTCACCATTTCATTTTACTTTGTTATATATATATATATTCTTTTTTTTGTTTGCATTTTTTCCATTTTTTTTAAAAATATTTATGTGAATTTGCATATCCACCTTTTTTTTTGTTTTACCAGATGTTCAGTATCTATTATAGATTTAAATCATATTTATCATAAATTTTTTCAATATTTTATGTAATAAACTTGTTATAAAAGGTTGTTTATTTTTAGTTTTAGGTGATTAATATGAGAAATAACAAATAACTAGATTTTAGTTAAATGACAAATTTTATACTGTCGATGAATAAAATATAAATTCTTGTTGATTTTATTACATTTTTACTATACCAAAATATAAATCATCTCTTGAATTATTTCTACTTCGTGCTAGTTCTAACTAATATGTATAACATATCAAATGCTCTAGCCAATCCAAAATCTGCAAGCTTTAAGAAATTTTGTCTGGATCTATCACATTTTGACACGTCTAGATTACACCCTAATTCATATAATATTTCTAACCAGTGCAAGTTATTATAAGATCTCTTCTTGCTAGTTGGAAATATTTGAAAATCATACAACCATAACGAAAGTACCAAGTTTTTAAAGACATTAGACACCATCTTGTTCTGGAAGATGAGCGTCGTGACACTTCTAAACCAATTGAGCAAGCTTTTCTAACTGAATTTGCTGAAACTTATAATACTAAGCAAAAGAACAAGAGCAAGAACAAGGAAGTATAGAAGAACACGGGATTTGATAAGTCAAATAAAAAGGGTAAATCTCAATTTACGAAGAGAGGAAAATGCGGTGTAAAAATGATTCATATGGCCAAAATAGATTGTTATTCTTGCCACAAGATAGGCCATTTGACGCAAAATTGCCTAGAGTAGAATAAGGTAACATCGTGCATTGTAACCCCTCATTTTTCTTATGTCTATAGTACTGCATTAATAATAGAGATGTTAATACTTCGTGGATTGTAGACTAAGGTGCCACTGATGTGCTAAAGACAAATAATAAGTTCTTTAATACTGTCAGTTACCAATTGTAGTGTTTTTGGTGTCAAAAATGTGTTCTGATGTTGTGATTATGTTTTTGATAGCATGACAACGTTTGGAGACCATTCGAAAGGGAAAAAGCTTTGAAATTATGATTTTGGAGTGTGTGTGGTCTACATTGAGGTAGGCTACACCTTTCCAGTCTTTAGATTGAGCTCGAGAATGTAAATTCATTTTGGTTAGATAGAATTGGGATGGGTTGGTATTCGATTCATGTTTACTTATTAAAAATCATGTCTCAGGCCTTATTTTTGGGGTATTTCGAGAGTGCTAGCATGTTATTCTTGTTGTGTGATCATGTCTTACATGTGGTTATTGTCCGTAGTTGTTTTGTGATCATTGGTAGCTTATTATTGGCCTTAGCCTGGTGTAAGACAGTGATTGCCTTAGCGTTTTGGAGATGATAGGCCTTAGAATTCTTTGACGTCGCTTTGGATGGTTTAGCTTCATGTAGACTAATGTAGCAAACTTGGATTTGATAGCGTGAGCCTTATTTAGGTGGTAACTCAGCTGCGATAACCTATTAATCATAATTCCCTTTTTACTACGACCCCAATGATTCTCCGCTGGGACTTCAGGCCTTGCTTGATGATTTGCAGTTAGATTTGATTCAGGCTTGGAGTGGTTTGTTGGAAACTTTGGGGTGGATGTCAATCTAAGGTGGTCTTATGTTTGTTACTTGACATGAGACTCTTCTTCGACAGTTCGTACAGACACGAATTTAAGGTCTGGGCAGACCACCATTTTAGACACAAATTCAAGATCTGGTACCAAAGCAAACTCCAATGATACCATGACAATATATAGATATATAATTCTGGTAAATATTGGTTTTTGAAGTGTTGGACAAAAAGAGAAGAGGTTATCGTAACTTATGAAATCTAATTAAATTTTGACTTTTGAAGGAAGTTAATAGTCAAGGTTTAGGGTTATGGAATGAGGAAAGGACGAAAACATGCCTCCTCAAACTATGAAAAGAAGAAAAAACTAGAAGAATTTTGGAGCAAACGTGTGCAGTTGCGAAGTTGGAGCCTAGGTCCTGCAGCTTTTCGTGCGGCCATGACAGTAACACTAACGTTCCCGTGTGGTCGCGCAACAAAATCTTCTTCACGCGGGCATGGAAGTAACACTAACGTTCCCGCGCAGTCGAGAGACGGTTCATGTAGACTACATAGTGCCCACTAAAATGGGCATAACTTTTAGCACATATATAACTCTAATTGACGAATGGTCAAAGGCGCTGGGAAGAAAACTTTGAGACTCGTCATTTGGCGTTATTAGGACACAAACTCTTCATATGCTAGGAGTCCCTTATGACCTTAATTCACATCTGATAAACTTTCCACACTGATAATAGGGCCTTAGCACCTATGAACAATTAGGAATTAATAACCAGGTATGAACCTATACACCTACGAAGAAAGGTTCAAATCTTAGCATATACTAACTTCTAACATCATCAATATGATATTTCGGCAATAAAAAATGACTAAAGAAATTACTTGGCCAGACAAACAAACAAGCAATATCTGAATTACAGTCATATCCCAATCTTATGTGTCTTTATAAGTACAAGAGAGTTTCAAACATCACTATAGAAAACATTATGACTAACTGATCCTAAGGAAATAATTACACTAATAGAAGTTGTTGGGAAAGCTAACAAATACTTCATCAGTCATGAGGTATCAGTAGAACAACTATTGCATACCTTATGCTCTGGCACTATAACCAGTTTCTGCAGATTTATTGCATGCTCAAGATAGAACTTCAAGAATTGATGGAGCTCTTGTAACACCCGGTATTCAAAAACAGACCAGATTTTAGATTTTCAAAAGTTGCAGGTGCAACCTGCGGTCGCCACCCATGGAATCTGGTCTGACCCACGGCCCGTGTTGTTAGTCTGTGGCTCACCACTGCAACCCTCCCATAACTCAGCTCAGAAAATCTGTTAAGGGTCAATCCACAATCGGACCTATGGTCCGTAGGTAGGCCACACTTCGTGGTCTTGGTTCGTGGATCAGACACCCCCTTACGCTACCTCTAACACGAACTACGACCGACCAGTATGGACCGTCGTTCAATCCACGGTCTGTAGATCTGATCGTTGGTAAAGGCCAGCAGCCAATTAGAGGGAAATTGCTAATTGGGTCAACTTCAAATGGTCATCACTCCCAGCACAAAGAAATTATGTGTCCCATGACCTATGATAAGATAGATAATTGAATCCTCTTTCCAATGCCACCGAGTTTGCTAAAATCCGACCTCCGAGTAAAAAGTTATGCTCATTTTAGGCCCTGTCGGGCAGACTTGACCTACGACCCCAATCAACGACCATAGGTTGACCTACGGCCTGTAGGTCCCGTTCGTCGGTCACTCCGACATCGGTTAAGCTAGGGGTCTTTTGGTGTTTTCCTATTTCGTCGGACTCCTAAGCTACGTCGTTTAGACCTTAAATTATGAGGTTTTAGTCAGTTTAAGCCTAGAAGCATAACTAGAACTTACCTAAGTCAAGTCATTCACCAAATCTTAGAGAAATTTTAGAACGTAAGAGTAGAAAGAAGTCAAGAACCCTAGTTCAAGAACGCAACAAGGTTCCATCAGTTCCAGCCCCGAAATCGAAAGATTTCTTCGTAAAATTCATCACCAGGTATGTCGGATTTCACTAGTAGGTTCCTTTTGCCCATTAGGTCCCTAGAATTCAGTCAGTTTTTTTATTCTCTTACTATGAACAGACCTAGGGTTTCTAGAATTTCAGCAGATTATCATGAATTACTTATGAATATGTCCCAAATTATATTATCATGTTTGCACTCAATTTATTGCATGAATTTCAGAACTCTAGCTATGTATTTCTTTAGTTATTGAATTACACATGCTAGGTCAGATATTTCAGTTATTCAGATATACATGATCCAGTTTTGAATGCCACATTATCAGTATATTTCAACATAAACCCTATTTTGAGTTATAAATCTTGAGAAGCTTTTTTTTAAGACAACACTTGAGTTTTAAACTGACATTTTGAGAAAGTTAAGATGAGTTTTGAGAAAGAGCTTCTAAAACATGATTAGTATGACAATCGAGTAGGTCATCAATGTATGAACATTATGGTATCTAGATGTACCATCAATGTTTATGCAGTATGACTTCCCAAGTCATCAATGATCATAGTATAATATGATTTTAAATTGTTTTCTAAGAAAGAGTTTTCAAGTATGAGTATCTGCTTGTCAGTATTTTGAGCTATTCCGTATTTCAATCATAATGTATTCAGTTATACATGCCTTAGTTTATGAATGCATCATCATCAGATTAATTGTTGCATTCTCAGATTGCATGTTTAGTTTTGAGCTATCCATTATATACAGAAACTCAGTCATAATGTGTTAACCACTTAATCTATTGGGAGTAGCATAATATCGAGTTGGACTAGGGTTCAGCGTACCCATATAGTCCCAGAACTACAAGCCACGTAGGTGTAAGTCCCCTTCGTGGCCAATATCAGTTAGTGATCACGCCAGTCATGCCTCTATACCTTTGGCCGGGTATATTGGGTCCTCTCGATGGGATGTATACATCGGATTCCACATTTAGCTCATGTGGTTTTATTGTCAGTTATTAGTAGCTCCCACAGTTCACTCAGATTCTATTGCATTGACCTCATTTACAGTACAGTCAGTATTCAGTTTCAGCATGTTATAAATTTTGTCATTGCATTCAGTTAACACAGTATTCAACATCTATATCATGTTCAGATTATTTCATTACTTTATTGCTTTGTTCAGTTATATGTTATTTCAGCTTTACTCTATCCTGCATGCTTAGTACCTTTCAAGTACTGACGCATACGTTCGCTACATCTTCTCGTGATGTAGGTTCAAGTTCTCAGCATCTAGATCACGCTTAGATCGGTTCTCGATCTTCAGTTCAGCAGAATCAGTGGTGAGTCCTCATTCTCTGAGGACAATAGTCATGAGTTTCTTTTCAGTATTTTTAGTCCTTTAGTTTCAGTTTTGCTAGATCTAGTTGGGGCATGTCCCAACATTTCTAGTCAGTTTAGAGGCTTATTTCAGACATAGTTAG
>JAJOOR010041785.1:0-15536 GCA_036250505.1 Solanum acaule
TACAACATTCCCCCCCCCCCCCCTTTTTTATGATGACAAACAAACATTCCTCACGTTGAGTTTATTCATTCATTTCCCCTGTTAGCAATCCCAATACCAGAAGACTGAGTCTTTCTTGGATCTGATCTCTTGTTTGATCCCAAAGTTTGATAGATCATCAAAACTTAACATCAGCTCCAAAATAACAAAGAGTGACTAACTTTAAGTAGTAATCATAAGAAAGTTTACATCCACTATTTATAGGAACTTATACTTTATCATTAAGTTTATAATTGTTTACTTAATTTTTTTATTTAATAATATTCACATTATTTTTAAAATTAGTGTAGTACATGGCTTGATATTCACATGCAACACATACGTGCGTTAAAGCTAGAATATATATAAATGTATCTCTATGATTTATGGTCTATTTTCAATTTATAATATCCATAAAATAGAAAACGTACCTAATTATTCAGTACGGTTATAAGTTTATATGAAGAACCACATAGGGGGTTTGGTACAGTACGGTTAGGTAAATAAATTTGTTTCTTTTATATATACATTTGATACCCCAAACCTATTCTACCATTTTCTTATGCTCATTAGTGATATAATTCATTTCAGAGCTTCTTCGTATTTCTGGTAAGTGCTGAATTCGTTCGCATTATTTTTGTGTTAATTGCGTTCTTTTATATGTCTACTTCTCTTTTTTGAGCTGCCCAGCACATCTTTTATTTAAGTTCGTTTTCCCTTAGCCTTTATTTTTATTTTATAGAGAGAGTGAAATGGAGGGAACTCCTGCAGTTACTAAGATTAAGGAATTACGCAAGCAATGGACTCGAGAAACCATACATGTATATCCTTTAATTATACTCTCCCTATTTTTGTACTTTTATTTTTATTTTCTTGCTTATTGATGGACGTTCACTGACTGTCTGTCCACTCTCTTCCTTTTCCCACTAAGGGTCTTTCGGCTAAGCCAATAAAAGATGGGGGGAAATGGAATTATATGGAGTGGACATGTTTGATCTATGGAAAAATGAAGGTGAGTAAAAGTAGTATAATACTTTTTCTGAAAGTTATTTCTTAGAAAATGACCATTTCTCGTCAATAAAAAGAAGCAGTTTATGGAATTAGTTTAATGTGTTGAGTAATATTCATTCATTATCAGGCACATCAAAGTGTTGTAACTTGTAATATAAGATTTATTGGAAAGTGTATAGATTTGATTATAGTTAGATACTTTAGGGTTTGCCGTAAAACACATTTTACAAGTATCCCTCTTACCTCTTTTCCACATCTTTCTTCTAATATTTTATTGGTACGGTATAGACTCCATGGGAACAGGGCAAATATGAAATGACAATGTACTTCGACGAAGAATTTCCTGACACACCACCTAGATGCAAGTTTTCTGAAGGTTTCTTTCACCCAAATGTCTATCCATCAGGACTTATATGTATAGACATCCTCGATAAGGACAGGGTAAGCTTTTGTTATTGATGATTTGTTACAATTATATTGGTATAACACTTTTTATTGGCTATAATGATTCTTGCATTGATTGTAACCTTGTTAATTTTTAGGGATGGGATTCTGATAAGACCATCAGAAATTTTGGAGGCTATCCAAAATTTACTTGACTCCCCAAACGGTAATGATCCAGCAAACGAAGAAGCTTATTATTTGTTCCTTGAGGTGATCTTCTCAAACTTGATGTCTACTACATTATACTTTTCTTTCTTTCTTTCTTTCTTTAATTTTTTAAAAATTAAGTTTGCATTTTTATTTTTATTTTGTTGTTGAAAAACTGTTCACAATGATAGTTTTTGTAGTCAAAATCCTATGATGATAATTCAATTGTAAAATGTATGCATGGTTGCTTAGGTTACATATAAATTTTACAAAGTCTTAAATCCATAAAATACTAGTTTTGAACAATTGTTGAATCGTAGGAGGGATTTTAAATTACAGTTTTGTTGCTTCAAAATTTTAGCTAGGTATTTATTAAAAAATATAAATTGCCGGAAAACGTAGTGCATTTGAAATGCAATATAGTAGTAAACAATGTATTAATCCTTGTTTAGCTTGTCATAACAATTTCGCCTTGCTTTTTACAGGATCAACTTGTGTATGAAAACCGAGTCAGAGAGCAGGCAAAGCATAATAATTAACTTTTCTGCAAATTTGATTTGTTTTAGTATTTTTGTTGGTTCAGTTTGTGCAGTCATTACAACTGCCTTATTATCTAGTACTCTTTATGTGACTCTTTTGTTTAGTGTGGGCCTCCTTCATTTTTCTTTAGGTATCAGACCAGTTAACTGGAGGCACCAACACATCATTGTTTGTCTGTTTTCTACGTTTTGCTAGTGTGTGTATGTTTTTATTATTATTATTATTATTATTATTATTATTGTTGTTGTTGTTGTTGTTGTTGATAGTATTTGTGATAGTAATAGGTAGTATGATAAAACATAAAATATATTGAAATAATAAGTAGAGTAATTCATGGCCTTTTCTTGTTGTTGCGTATTTAAGTTTGATTATATATATAGTTTAGTAAAAACTAACCTAATTGACTTATATGTTAGACTGGTGAGGATCACATGTCACATCTATATGCTATAAAAACATTATACAAAGTAGTTTATATTCAGGTTATACATAAAAAAATATTGCAGTAATAAAATGAGCTTTTTGTTAAAATTTTGGCCTCAAATTATTTCTTGGCCCACTGGTATATGCGCTTGAGTATGATTTTCGCCTCTATTCATGTAGAATGAACATATTAATAAATCAGTTTCTTGTGGACTGTTGTCTTGTGTTTTGTTAGACTTGAACCTTGAAATTTCCTTTTTAAGTCATTTATTTTATTAAACTTACAAGTCACAGTCTTTATGTTCACTTTTAAGCCTAGTCACAATCATTTTAAAACCTAGTTATTGTCATTTATATATTCTGAAATCTTACTCAAGTTGCATTTCAAGTTTAAGTTCTTGTGGTCCGAGTTTTGTTAGATTTGAACATTGTGTTTTCTTTTTAAGTCATTTTTGAACCAAAAGTATGTATGAAAATAGTGTTGAATATAATGTATTAGTAATGTTGACTTAATAATGTTTGTATTGTTTAAGAGACATAATTTTATGAATTCTGAAATTGAACTTATGTCTTATTAAACCATAACTTGTGCCTTGTGAATTTTTTTGTCTTGTAAGACATAATTTATGGATTATGAACTTCTCAAGGAGGAACTAACATCTCCTATCTAAAACATGATAAACACACACTCATGGAGCCTAAATGCAATTTACTCTCAAAAAGCATTTATTCAAGGAGGCATCTTTCAACTCCAAAAGCATGCTCATATACTCACCTCATGAAGTCTATGTGCAACTCTACTCAATGCATTACAACATGAGGAAAACAATGCATATTAGTCATTTCTAACAAGACCTAAGCATTTTCATGAACATGCATCACATAAGAAGATCATGGTAACACAAAATCACACATCACTTCACATAAAAGCAAATCAAGAGGAACCTATCATCTCAAGCTTGAATAAGAGTAGAAGGAAAAGGATGAGGACATAGGGACATATCTTTGGCCCTTGGCCTCCCAAGTGGCACCCTCACCTAAAACCCTAACTAAACTACACTCCATACCACTTCATGGAACAACTTTCTTGTTCTTCTATTTATTAACTTGCCGGTCTAAGATCTCTACCAGCACTTCTAAATTAGAGAGGTTCTTATTAGAAACTCTAGCTCACAAGCAACCCTACTAACACCATTCAAGATCTCATATGAGCCTACCAAGCTGGGACTAGACTTCTCATACTCATTACACCTCTCAAGGTGAGAATTTCTAGCAACTCTAATTCATGAACATCAAGGATACTCAATGACCTTGCTATCTAAGCACATTATCTTCCCCTTGGGAGCAAACCTATAAAAACTCTTTCAAGCATCACCTCTTTCAATTCTAAGGTCGGAGTAAGTCATCAATAAGCTTTCACATCCCTTACACAAGGTGATTCGCAATTCGCCCAAGAGACCCCTCCATTGCCTAGTGAGCTGCCCTTTTAGAGAGCCTACTGGAAATATAGGTAAGCCAAGGGCCCATTAGGCGTGTATCCTAGTGCCCTTGGCGAGCAAAGGGGTGCAAAGGGCGAGGTAAGTCGTGAAGGGTAGAAAATTTCAAGTTAAAACTTTAGGGGTTCTTAGTTCTTTTCCAAAGTTGACCCTACATTATTTTATTCCCTTCCTAGTGAGTATATAAGCTCTTTAGACCTAAGTTTTCTTGAATTAAGTCATTCTCCCTAGAATCCAAAGAAAACCCAACTTTATCCCCTCCAAAGAATATTTCTCTGTCTAGAAAACCTCCATTGAAGAAGAAGATAGAGCTTGAAGCTAAGGTCAAGATAAAAGGCTCCATTGTTAAAGGCTTGTGTAGGTATTTGATTAAAGGTATGTTTAGCTTTTCATCTATGGGTTCTTCCACCCATAGAGTCCCCTAAGAATTTCCCCAAATTTGTGAAGAAGAACCCCAATCTAAACTAGGGTTACTTCCAATGTGTGGGTATAGTTGGGTATGACTCCAAATAGTTGGATAATACTTATTTATGGTTAATTTAGTGATTATTCATGATATTATGAATAATTATGTGAATTCCTTGGTTAACCCTAGAAATCAAAGTATGTGGGTTTATGCCTTTTGATGAGAAATTGATGATTCTTGATAGATCTTCTAGAATTGTCATCATGAATAGAACTTATTCAAGAATAGGAATATGAAATCATGAATTGAACTATATTTATGAATGTATGATAGATCATGAATTGTAATGATTGAATTTGGGACTTTATGATGAATTATGCTTAGAATTGCCTATGACTCAGGCTTGTGACTATTATGTCTTGTCATCTAGACTAGTATGTTGATTGTGGAGTAAATCTTGAGAGTAAGGCTTTAAGTCATAATGTTGATCACTAGGGCTTATAGAGTAAGTCTGATAAGATGATATAACTTGCATAGAATTGATATACAAGATAAATAGTGTTGTGTGGAAGACTTTTACCCACATGACCGACCTAGAACTATATGAATGCATGTATGTAGAATGTGAAAGGTCTTGTCACATAGAATGATTCTAGATTGAAAGGTTAATCACCTAAAATGTATCAAAGCATGTTAGAATAGAATAGCTTGAAGTTGTGATATATGATCCCTTCATGTAAAACTTGTTTGTGTAGCATGAGTTAGAAGTTCTCATGGTAGCTTGGGATTGAGGAACCATACTCTCCTAAGGTTAGCTTGAATTTGCATTTGTGGAATGCTCTTCATGGTAGCTTGAATGAGCATTTATGGGATGTTCTTCATGGTAGCTTGAAAGAGCATTTGTGGGATGTTCTTCATGGTAGCTTGCATTAGAGTAGGCATGGTAGCCTAGGATTGAGGACCTATACTCTCCTAAGGGTAGCTTGAACTAGATGTGAAAGAATTCCTTCATAGTAGCTTGACTTGGTTGGGCCAAGACCATTTCATGGTAGCTTAGGATTGAGGATTCATACGCTCCTAAGGGTAGCCTAGGGTTTAGGATTCATACTCCCCTAAGGGTGCTTGCATCATATTGAACGTTTGCATGGGAGCTAGGTTGGAATACTTGTATTCTTCGTTGTATAGCTTGGGTTGCATTATAGTGTGCCTTCCATAGTAGTTAGGTCTAGCCTATTAGTGTGCTATTCATGGATAGACTAGAATGACAAATAGTAAGCATGGAGTAAGCTAGCCTAAATAAGTACTTAGTGTGAGTGGTAGTACGGGATGCCATTCATACATGGTAGATTTATGACTGGAAGATACTTATGAAGTGTCCTCTTTTGTGATGTATGCTTAGCTTGAATTGTGGCTATAGTTGCCTTCCATGATATGATTGACTTAAGATGATAATTCCTTGTCTTTATGAAATTGGTCAAAAACGACACCTATGATTAGTAAGCATGAATAGGGTAATGCTAAGTTATGTTTAGTATGAGTGGTATTATGGGATGCCAGTCATGAATTGCACAAGTGTGCCTTGAGGTTACTTAGGAGTATAATTGCTCTTATGACACGAAAACCTAAGTCTTGACCATGATTGTGGACTATGCCCAAGAATTACCAAAAAGGGGTACTTAGCTTGGATTGGTAATATGGGATGCCATTCATGCCTTGCACAAGTGAACCTTGAGGTGGCTTGAGGGATAGTTTTCTTGTAGTATGAAAGACTAATGGTTAAGAATGTCGTATGAAGGTCTAAGTAAAGACTATGCCATGAACATGATTTATCTCTTATGATCATTAACTATGTCTTATGTTGACTTACGATTATATGAGGCCTATGTTAGAGATTATGCTATGACTATGTTATTATCTCTTATGCTTATGTCTTATGTTGACTAACCATTTTGAGATGTTCTTATGATGTTGTGCTAGCTTTCATACTTGGTACATTTTTTACTAACACATATTGCCTACATTATAATCAAATGTAGGGTTTTGGAGATTGAGTTGCTTTGAAGGCTAGGTTTCTAAGAGGCAAGAAGACTTGAAGATTTGTTGAGTCCTCATAGCTTCGAGGACATACCCATATTTACTTTATGTCATTTCTTATGTTTTAGACTTTATATGGGCTGCGTCCCAAGACTTTTATTAAAGAATTTAATATATGGTTTGAGACAAAGATGAGGTAAAGACTTCCGCTTGCTTATGAAAATGTTTTCAATTGTATGGTTTAAAAGAAGTTATAAATTTCCCCATACTTTTCTATTATCTTATGTTATGATTATGCTAAGGGCTTGTATGAGACTCCTTCGGGGTCAAGTACGCCATGGTACACCTAGGGTATACCCTTGGGTCGTGACAAACTTGGTAATCTGAGCACAAGGTTTAGAATGGTTCTAGGATTGTCTCAAATCACGTTTAGTTGAGTCTTGTTCAAAAATGTGAAGCGCGCCACATTTATGAATATGAGGCTACTGGATGTTTAGGAAATCTCACTTCTTCATTCTCTTAGTCGTGCCATAGAGTTTGACTTTATTAGGCCCTTCTTCTAATCCGTGCCCTATGGTTTTTCAGGGTATGGCTAATACAATGGCTAATGCTAGGAGGGATGAGGAAGGTGATTAGGAGCAAGAGGTTCCTTTCCAAGTTCCAAACCAAGCTCCTCCTCAAGCTCCAAATGACCCTCCAATTGAGAATGTCACTCTTACGGAGTTTAGAGCTTCTATGCAATTGTTGGCTCAGGCCTTGATGGCACAAGCCAATAGAGAGGCGGTGGCACCGGCAAACCCAATAGGGGGGGATAGCTGCTTCTAGAGTGAAGGAGTTTTTGAGGATGAATCCTGCGGAGTTTAGTGGCTCCAAGTTAGAAGAGGATCCAAATAGGTTCATAGAAGAAATGTATAAAGTGTTAGCTATCATGGGGACGACTTCTATAGAGAAAGTGGAGCTAGCCGCTTATCAATTAAAGGATGTTGCCCAAATATGGTATGAGTAACGGAAAGATGCCACGCCGGTATGAGCGGGTCTTATAGAGTGGGAAGCATTTAAATCGGCTTTTCTAGATAGTTTCTTTCCTCGGGAGTTGAGGGAGGCTAAGTTGGAAGAGTTCATCAATCTTAAGCAAGGTAACTTGAGTGTTAAGGAGTATGCCTTGAAGTTTACTCTTTTGTCTAAGTATGCTCCATCTTTGGTAGCAAATCCAAGGGATTTCATGAATAGGTTTATGATGGGAGTGTCTGATATGGTAGAAGAAGAATGTCGTATGGCAATGTGATGTTTGTGTAATTAAGACACAACTTCCGATGCAAGTGTCTACGATCGTACAATAGTTTAGTAACCCAACCAAGGGTTGGGATCATTCCCAAGAGAGTGGTTTGATAATTAATAGAAAAATAAATTTTAGTTCTAACTAGTCGTAGCTAAAGACATTATCGATTAAACATATTGAAAATTAAAGGGGGACACAAGAGTGTCAATTAACAAGGGGGTTTTTTATCACTAGTAAGTAAAAACAACAAAAATAAGCAAGAATTTTGAGAGAGGACCATTGGGATGTGACGGGAATACAGGTTAAGCTAGATTTTGGGTACATGCTTTTGATAGAATATTCATAGAATAATTATGACTAGGCTAGACTTTAAGGGGGGTAAGCTCTCTCTCTCGAGCAACTTACCCCATTTCAAGTGCGTTCCTTTCGGACACCCACTTGCCGCATGAAGAACAACCTACCCACTAACTCTCTCGAGCTGAGTGTGTAGACATGGGACTAGGGTTCACTCTCTCGAGCTGAACCTCATGTTGACCCACTCGCACTGGCCATCAAATTAGTGGTCTTAGTTTTACGACCTCTATCTCGAGCAAGCCGAAAACACATAAATAAACTTGTATTTGCAACTAAAAATTCATTAAATTCATCTACAACCACTAAACGAAATCATAATTAAACTACGATTAAGCTATCAGCAAGCAAGACCCAACATTTATCTTAACCCATATTCGCTAAATCACACCCCAAGAATTGGGGGTTTTCGCCACACGTGTATAAGAGATAGAAATTTATACCAAATTGAGCTCGCATTCAACTGGGTATGAAGATTTAAGTCTTGATACAGGCCAAAATTTAAGAATCCAAGAGACCCAACACCAAATCTTGAAGATGAAACCCTTTATATCTTCAAGTCTTCAAAACCCTCTCAAACTTAGAGCAAAAAGTACTATTCTATATGAAAATTATAATAATTATTCGACTCCTAAAACTACAACTCTAACTAGTATTTATAGTTTTCACAAATTTGTGCTGCAGCGGACCGTTCAGCGTTGTTAGTCGGAATCGTCGATCAACTCGGTGATTCGCCCTTTGGTGTAGTTCATCGTCGTCTTGTACCAGCCTTCAACATCGTTGTGCTCTGTGTCATTGGGGGTGTTGATGAGTCACAACATCGTTGTGCTTAGCACACTGGAACAAAAGGCGAAGTAAGACCCTTCGGCGACTCGCCAAGTGGACTCAGCAATCCTCAGGCCTTCATTTCTTCATTCTTTTCAGCCTTTTCGTTCCTTTTTGCGACTTAGTGTCCATGCTTTCCTTCAAACTTCAATTACCTGAAACTTAAGGGTTTTCATCAGATATTGAGGTAAAATAAGCATTTGAGGACACAATTTCTATTAAAATATAGCCCTAAATGAGTCCAATTTGTGACTCATCAACACCCCCAACTTAAACTTTTGCTTGTCCTCAAGTTCAGCCGTTCAAAAAGGGTGTCACGAACAGTGCTACACAAGACTCAATCATGAATGCACACAACAACACTCAATTTACTTATGAAAAGATCAAATGTGCATTCAAAGATTCAAGTTGTGACTCACCAATATCAACAAATCTCATGCTCACAATACTTGCTTCAAATGCAAGTTCAAGCTCAACTATAGTGTTCAAATGCCCTCACACAAAGAATAATTCCATATTCACACAATGGTTTCACAGTTTAAAGCTTTGGAATCAGACACAACTCTCACACTCACAAAGAAGAACATAATGCATAATTTCACCCATAGGTTTGCTCGTATTTTCCAATCAACATTTGTTTCAGCTCACTCAAGATCAAAAAGGTCTTTTCAAGGCTTGTAATGGGGTTGAGTGCAAAGGTATGTTCATTTAGGCTCAGTGACTTTCATCCTCATGAAATGTGGTGCTCACAACACTTCCTTTCCTTTCTCCTTAATCATTTTCATTAGTGCTCATAAGTCATCCTTTTATTCACTTTCCATGGATTGTTTGGGAACCCCATTTGTTTTGTACTTTATTCCACACTTTCTTTTTCATTCTTTTTCTTTTTCTTTTCTGTCTTTTCTCTATTTTCTTTTTTTTTATATGGAGGGGTTCCATTTTTCTCAAAACCAGTGGTAAGAGGAGACTTTCCTTGCACTTCTTGATTTGCCTTCTCTTTTTACCACACCCCCAACTTAGGCTTTTAGCCTAAGTTGGATATTCAAACTAATCACAACTTAATGAGGATTATGGGAAATGGATAAAGAACAGTCTAGCTTTCATCAAGTTTCTTCCAAGGGAAGGTAAGGTTCAAGGGTGTTCAAAAGAGGTTCACACACTCACAAGGTAGGTCACAAAAGAGTGTATGTCAAATTGCCTCACACTCGTAAAAATTGCCTAAGATCATATCAAGAGATCGCATCACTTAGTTGACCGGACCAACGGGGCTAGTGTGAGCACCACTAGCCATCACACTAGGCATTGATCTATCACGCATAGTTCACAGGTAAGCTCATCACACTAGGCATTGACACTATAAGTCAAACAAGACTCCACACTTTCGCTAGTGTGCATGGATCATCACAAGAGAATCAATTTGATACAAGGCTAGTCATAACGAGATGCAAAGAGTTCACATATTGTATATGCAACTTCATTTGGCCTCATCGTAGCCACACATTCATGTTCGTTCGATTGAAAACACTATTCAAGTCATCAGTATTGATTAGAACCAAATCTCAAATTTTGCAAAAGAACAGTGTCACGACCCGGGGTTACCCCCTAGACGTAACATGGCATAGTTGACCCCGAAGGGGTCGCATAGAAGCCCTTAGCATAATCATACACATAATGTCATAAGAAATAATGTGGAAAATTAAAACTTTTCTAATAGAAGTCAAACTACAAAATCCATAAATAAATAGTCGTGGAAATACTAGACTTGTCTCGTTAAAACCATCTAACATACGAGTACGAAATTAGGTACTTAACCCTTTACATCAATGAAAGTCTTAACATAAGAAAGTACTAATAAACTAAGACTGAAATAAAACATCTGGTCCTCGAACTGGAGGACTCAACCAAAACTTAGGGAATAGTCGACCCAAGCTTTACTTTGAAGAAAGAAGAAACGAATCAATGTCCGGGACCTACACTCATAGTATGAAGAAAAGAAGGGGTTAGCATAAATATGTACTAACTATGGAAACATGCATAAAAACATTTAAATATGCTAGATAGGACATTTTTATTGAAAGTATGCATTTATCAAGTTTGGAAAGCCAATATGCATTTTCAACATAGAAGACAAGCTATAGTCACAATACACTCATAACATAGTAATACCAATACCTTAGCAACCTCTAAGAACACTTGTGCAATGTATGGTTGGCATCCCATAATACTAATCCTACTAAGCATCCCTTGAAGCCACATATTCATTAACATCATTTCCAAGCTCACCATAATCCATAGTCATAAATGAGGAGAATATATGAACATAAACTAACATAAAGAAAGTCATCTATAGCACCTTCCATTAATTATACATACATAAATTCATATTTCAGCAACCATAAGAAAACTATTCCAATCCTCCAAATAAGTCTACTTGTACAAGGTAAAAGTGAAGTCGCATACCCCCACTCCTACTAAGTAAACTCATTAAGAAGTCATAATATAGTTCCTATCATATTAATCATCTTATTATTATTATTAGGGAAAATTAGCCATAACCGACATAGACCATGTGAGCTACATGGAATCTGGTGTCATATAACCCCACACCGAAGGAAGGCATTCTACTTGCCGAAGGTAGAACTAATCATATTTAGCTTCTAAGTGGATCCACTAGCTAAGTCGTATGTTTGGCACATAGTTATGGGATAGGGAAATTGCTACTAGAAACCCAACATATTGCATTAGCGGAAGAGCTTCCATCTCATGAGTTTACTATAGATGACCCAACCTATTGCATTAGCGGAGGGGCCTTTTTCCTCATTGTCCATATCCACTTGGTACTAAGCATTATTTCCCATTTATACATAATTAGCATTGGATTGTATTTACATGTGTGAAGGCATACTTTACCCTTCGTTCAATACAATTCACTAAATAGCTCATAGATTCATTTAAGTGAGAACTACCTTTCACCTTAGAATCATCATTATTAGGTGAGTAACTTTCACCTCATTATTCATAGTGTTTTAATGAGAATTAGCCTTTCAATTAACACAACACCATCAACATCAACCTAGACAAATTATGCATAAACATATGTAAGGATAGGGGAAAATTAGTCTTCCAACAACACCTCCATTTACACAATAGTCATAGGATTCTCACCTTTCAAATGAGTTCATAAGTTCATCAATAACTATCAACAATCATAACCAATCCTTGACAATTTACCCCTTTCAAGGTCATGAACCAAGACTCACAATTACATTTAGGATATACTGTTATCAACATGAATAATACAAGGTTTCATAATCAAATTAACATTGCCACAATTCATAGTAGTAATCATCTTGCATCAATACCTCTATTGAAATTCACGAAATTGGGGTCATGGGGTAGTTCATGGGTTCATGGGGAGTTTTACTATAAAATCACCATTAAAACGTCAAATCATCCATAATATACATCAAACAACATAATGAAAACATTTTTAGGAAGAACCCTTGGGTAGAATGAAAACCCTAGTTTTGAATCTTAAACCCATTTTTTCGAAAATTAGAGTAGAAGGGATTCATGGAGGAAAGTGTTGCATGAATCAAGGTTCCCATACCTTGACTGGTGTTTTCCCATGAATTTTGAGAAGCTTGAAGCTTGAACCCTAATTTTGACCTTCTTCTTTGTTCTTCAATGGAGGAATTTCTTAGAGAGAGAAGAGAAAATTTTGAAAATATTTTGGAGTTATGAGAGTTAAAAGACTTGTTTAATACTTAAAAATACTTTAATATACTTAAAACAACTAAATATAACTGTCCCTACCCTTAAACAAATGAATTAGTAATTTACCATAACACCCCCACTAAGGCCAAACCAAGACAGCTCGCCCAGGCACGATCCACGAACCCCAAAGCACGGAGTGTGGATGGGTCCATGGACCGTCCTGGTTGTCCGTGGTTTGGTTCAGAGAGGGATCATTTGAGTTCTTGGTGAGAAGACTAAGTCTCAACTCACGAGACCTTTCCACGGAGCGTGAGCTGGTCCACGGACCGTACTGCACATCCGTGGAATGGGGCTGGAACATGGGATCTTGGGGGACCTTGGAGGAGGCTAAGGTTGTACTCACGACTCCCATCTACGGGGTGTGAGTCAGTCCACACCTCATGGTCCTACTTCCGTGGATGGCTACTACTTTTAGAGCAGTCTATTGGCTCTCATAAGGACCTTTGGGGGTCCTTATGGGAGCCATGCCTTGATGTATAGGCTCTAGGACTTTAGTATCAAGCTAGGGAAGTTATTTTATGACTGATATCATGACGTTGACTCACTAAACTCCTAGAACTTCAACATTAACTCATATGATTAGGCCCTAGTTTAACCTAGCATTTTTTGGAGTATTACATTATCTCTCCCTTAGGAACATTCGTCCTTGAATGACACATAAAGGGGGTTTACGACTCAAGACTAGCAGCCCAACAACATGCCACATTAACAATGCACAAAACATAAGAGAAATGTCACTCCACCTCAAGATAAAATTAATGAAATCTCAAGGAGGTAGGAGCTACATCTACAACCCACCATGCATACAACATAATCATTACAATCATCTTAGAAGGAACTACCTCTCCATGCAACAAGCTCAACATAATCAATTAATAAAGAGCCATTTAGCCATATCATATAAAGTATAGCACATATGTTCATTAATTCACCTCATGAGTCAAATATGCAATTATTATACTAAAGTGCAGCCAAACATAAGGAATACATAGATCATGAAAACTCAATACATGCTAAACATGAATTCTCACATAACAAAATCATAAGAAAAACTCATAGCACAATTATTCCAAAACATCAACTCAAGAACTAATTACCTCATGTAGGGGTAGGAGTAGAAGGAAAAAGAGGAGGATAGCGGGACTTCATATCGGCCTCGGCCTCCCAAGTAGCACCCTCAACTAAATGATTCCTCCGTAAGACTTTAACAGAAACTACCTCTTTGTTCCTTAACCTCTTAACTTGCCGGTCTAAACTCTCAACCTGAACTTCTTCATAGGAAAGGTTTTCATCAACTCCGAAACCCTCTACGGGAAGAATGGATATCGGATCACCAATGCACTTTTTGAGCATGGAGACATGGAATACTGGGTGAACTGGAGCCAACTCACTGGGTAAGTCTAATTCATATGCAACCTTTCCCACACAAGTCAAGATTTGGTATGGCCCCACAAATCGGGGGCTAAGTTTCCCCTTCAAGCCAAACCTCATCACACCTTTCATAGGTGAGATTCTTAAATAAACCCAATCACCAATCTCGAATTCGAGATTCCTTCTTCTATTGTCGGCATAGGACTTTTGCCGACTCTGAGCCATTTTCAACCTCTCTCTAATAAGTCAAACTTTTTCAATGGCATCATAAACTAGATTGGGACCAATTAGAGCAAATTCACCTACTTCAAACCATCCCACCGGAGATCTACATCTCCTACCATAAAGTGCTTCAAACGGAGCCATGGCAATGCTTGAGTGGTAACTATTATTGTAGGCAAATTCAATCAATGGAAGATGATCGTCCCAATTTCCCTTGAAATCAATCACACACGCCCTCAACACATCCTCTAAGGTCTGAATGGTCCGTTTCGCTTGACCATCCGTCTAAGGGTGGAAAGCGGTACTGAGTTTAACATTGGTACCAAGCCCTCTTTGAAATGCCTTCCAAAAATGTGAGGTAAACTGAGTACCCCGATCTGATATGATGGACAAAGAAACCCCATGTAACTTCACTATTTCCTCAAGGTATAACTTAGCATAGTCTTCTGCCGAGAAGGAAATCTTGACAGGAAGAAAATGGGCTGATTTTGTCATCCGATCAACAATGACCCAAATAGAGTCATGTCGCTTTCAAGTACGAGGCAACACCACAACGAAATCCATATTCACCTCTTCCCACTTCTAAGTGGGAAGATCTATATCCTGTAACAAACCTCCTAGTTTTTGGTGTTCGGCTTTGACTTGCTGACAAATTGGACATTTAGCCACAAAGCCCACTATATCCTTCTTCATGCCATTCCACCAATAGACCTCCCGCAGATTGCGGTACATCTTGGTGGCTCCCGGTTGAATAGAATATCATGAACCATGGGCCTCTTCTAAAATATGTATCATAGAATAAAATCACAAAAAATTTAAAACTTTTACTTTGGAAGTTCAACTTCACTTCATATATGAAAAATAGAATCTAACTTCGTCACAATGTACCATCTAGACATAAAAGTATCGAAAATGGGACTTAGCCCTTACATCAATAAGAAGTCTAGAAATAGGAAAGTACAACAATGTCTTTCAACATAAGCAAAGAACTACACATAGAAGCTAGATCATATGGTCTTATCCTCGGACTTAAGGACTCACCAACTTGGGGAAGCAACTCCAAGTGTCTTGAGAAGTAAGCTTGAATCTTCAACGGCCCGAACCTAAATGTTTGGGAAAAAGGGAGAAAATATGGGTTAGTACAACACACGTACTAAGTATGGCTACTATGCATAAAAACCATTGAAACATG
>JAJOOR010041786.1:0-15352 GCA_036250505.1 Solanum acaule
GCTGGGGGATGGGAGTTTGCAGGATCTAGTTTAAGGGTGTGGTGGCTGGAAAAGAGGAAGAACACGTTTGGATGGTTGTATTGACTGCTCAGGCAGTGATTAGCCGGATAGGGTAGTGAGGAGAATGCTAGGTGGTTTGGTTTGTCATTGGAGTAATGAAAGTAATGAGGGAAGAAAAATGGTAAATGGGTTTTGATTCACGTTAGTAGTTACAAACATGAGTGTATAAAAGTAAGGGGATAGCCTCCTTTTTTAGGGTACAATTGTTCTTTTCCCTATATTATATAATATTAATTACGAGTTTTAGTACAAGTTTTACTATTACAAGAAATAGGTGAACTTTTCTCACCCGAAATAATAAAAAAATAATAATACACCATTCTGTCTCTCTCTCTCTTTAAATTTCAATTATTCTATGTTTGGTGAAGAGTGAAGACTAACATTATTTTGAAAGATATGAAAATATGTAGATTTTTTTGACATCATTAATAAAAGAAATAAATCTAAATTACGTTGTAATACATATTGAATTCAATACATTATACATAATATAGACATTTTTCAATGCACATAGTAAATATGTAACTAATATATTTTTAATACAATAACATATTTTAACATTATTAATAAGAGTAAAAATAATATAGTTTAAATTCAATATATAATGCATGTTATAGGCATGTTTTAATGCATGTTATAGGCATGTTTTAATGCACGTTGTGAATATATAACAAAAATTCATTTTCATACAAATGTATTATAAGAATTATGAGTGAATTTCAAATATTTCAGTGCAATTTAAATTAATCTTATTTTTTTAAGAAATGTATTATATTTTTTGAAATAATAATAATCGAATTCATAACAATGTATGATATTGAATTCGAATTGTATTACAACTATTGTGTATATTTAATGCAATTGTGATAAAAAATTTCAAAGAAGCACCACTTCTTCTCCAGTGATTCACCACCACTAGACCACCATCAGACTATTAGTAGCTCAAGTGAATCCCAAAACAAATCACCACACAGTCCATCTGCAACCACCAAACTCCGTTTTTTCATATTTCAGTCCAAACAACACCACTAGACCTGAACATCGGAGAGAGCTTTTATGTAAGATCTAAACACTAATTTTCATCAAGCTCACTAGAGCAACAAACACCATCAAAAATTTATTCAAATTTAACAACACACCGATTTTATGTTCTACACTTTTACTTAAGCAACGGCTATAGAAACTACAATCTTCGTTGATTCTAATAGTTATAAATTGAAAAATAAAATAAAAGTAAACGTAAAATAGAAATTAGAATAGAGATTGGACGTTGTCGATTTTCATGAAGCTCGTTAGAGCTCCGAATTTTTGGTTGAAATTTGGTGATTTTTCCAATTTGGTTATTATGTTTTTTGGTCTATTTGATAGTGGTGTGGAGGTGAGAATGAAAAATGAGAGTTGGAGTGGTTGTTATTCGTTGTTTTGTTCACCGGAGAAGCAATCTCCGACGAGGTTGGCTGGAGAAGAGAAAGATGAGGGGTTGGAGGAGGAGGAGGGAGATGAGGGGTTGGAGGAGAAGGAGAGAGATGAGGGAAACAATAGCTGATTTCAAGGTAATTTAGACTATAGGTTGTAATAAAAAAAAAGTATCCCAAAACAAGAGTAATATCATTAATGTAAAAAAATCCTTAAAAATTTCCAAACTTATGACTATAAGCCCATTCGAATAGGATTTACACACACATACATACACTAGTTCTCAAACATGTGTGTTGCACAACTGAATACATGAGCAATATTTGAGCTCGTGTTGCTAAATGGACTAGCCGCACAATGAGACTTTACTTTCAAGATTCAAGTTTTACTCCAATTCATTTTGGACTTAGTTTATTTTATCTAAGACTTTTCCTACACAAACAAATAATTCTTAAAATATTTTGAAAGAAAACTTTCAACCGATGCAAAGGGAGAGAAGACTATTAGGGTTATTCTTCTCTATTTTTTTGTTCTTTAATTTTATATGAACGACATATATTTGTGCATTTGTTGAGTTTTAATTAAAGATTTGTACAGTTTCTCTTCATCTTAATGTTCTTTAGTAGTTATAATTCTTTTAATTCTTTGCAAAAAGTTATTACCAGTGATATCTCATAAGTAGGGTTATGGAACCTAGAATAGGAATAAGGATAATGGATTCTTCGCGCTAAAATCTCCGCATGAAGGTGTAATCGTTGTGCATTAAGGGTTTTTTGGTAAAAAAAAAAGTTTTTTTATTGATTGTAAAACAATAAGAACTCACTTGTATTCTGACTTCCTTGACAAAATAAGTTAAGATTGGAAAAAAGAATCATTAACATGGATTTGGGGCTACAACCAATAGGATAGCTACCCTAAGACCTATGCCGGTGGAAAAATTAAATATATACCCAAGTGCTAGAAGAACTTAGGGTGAAATTCTTTTAATTGGGTCGAGAAATTTAGAAGACAAATAGATTTTATCAGTTTTGCATAATGAATACATATGAATGAGTTAATAGTGAATTATCTGTTTGAATAATTATATCTAGGAACCATAGTTCTAGTTCGTCTTTCAATCTTGACTTGAAAATCATATTATAAATTAGTTCCATAAAATCTCAATCAAACCCCTATCTGAATGAGTAATCATTAGGTCAATTTTTCTTAACAATTTATAAATTCTCACCACACTCTGTGTGAGATTCAATCGCAACGTAGTTATATTACTATATTTGATAACGATCACTTTAAACATAAGTGAGGATGTAATTTAGTTGAGATCACCTAATCCACTTTCAATAGTTACCTATGATTGCAGTTAAGAACTCTGAAATAATTTAGAGATCGTGAAATAGTCCCAAAGGTAATAAATGATTCTTCTCTCCCGATATAAACCATCCTTAATCAGTCAATACTAGACATAGTTCTGAAAAAGATGGAGGTGACTAAATCTTTTTTGCTAGATGTTCTTATACGATTCATAAAACAATAAAAACAAAACAAAAATTGAATAAAAAAATAGAATAAGGTGAAAACAATAGGCAAATTATGCTACATACATATATTCAAACAAATGCAAAAAAAATTCACACAGTTCCCAATATGCGCGATTCAAAAACAATAAAGAGAGGAGGTAAGGACCTTCTAAAGAAAGTTCATAAACCAGGACGGTTGGTTATGGGTTGAGCTCCAGGTGAAGAAAGTATAATTTTTTGGTTGGATATTGTAGCTGTAATAACTGCCAAATGGAGTGAATAGCTAGAAACAACAACGAGGAAACCCAATGCTACTTGATCTTCAGCCTTATTTGGATTACCAGATCTGTAACTCCTCATAGTAGTACTTAACACTTAGTCTTAGGTCTCCAAATATGCCATAACTTTAACTTCGATGACCTCAAATCTCTTATGTTTATGCCATTATGAAGCCGATCTCCTGACTATAAATATATATAATACAAATAGAAGATCACATGAAAGGAAATAAAAAAACACAATTTAGTAAGAACATTGGAGAATTCAATCATTAGTTGCCTAAATGAATGGGTGTAATGTCCCCTTTTTTGTAATTTTGCTTTTTATTGTGAAATGACCATTTTGGTCTTCTCCTTAGTGTTTTCATGCTTAGTTTGTGTTTCGAGAATGGTTGGTATAATCCCTGATATGATTGGGTGTGTTTTTGGTGATATGACCCCTCTTGAGTTGAGAATTCATGATAGGGTTAACTTTGGCCAACATTTTGATTCCAACATTGAATGAGAATTCCATCAGTTCTATTTGAGCTAGTAGGGTAGTTGGTAAGGTTTTTGAAGCCTTTGGTTGAGTTTTACACATTTGGGTGAGAACTTAAAATTTTAGCCTTAGAGTGGTCTGAGAGGGTACTTCCATCATTTGATCTCTTTTTGGAAATATGACGATGTCATTGTGTTCGAAACATCACACTTAGTGGGGGTAGCATGTACAATTTATTTTTATCGGACTTTGAATGAATCTCGAAGGTCCAATTGATGATTTGAAAGTTGACTATTTTTGCTGGTGTTTGCTGACCTCATGATCGCGAAGGGATCTTGGCTTTTGCAAGGGTCGTATTTGCGAGGGTTGCATTTGCGAGGGCTGGTTTGGTTTCGTGAAAGGTCAAGTGGACACAAAAGCAAATGCCTGTTCGCAACCTGAACTCTCAACTGATGGTAGCCCGACCTTAAGTCAATCTTAGAGAACACTAACGCACCTTGAAGCTAATCAAACAAATTATTGATGCGGGGAAGAGGATACATATTCTTTTAATGTAGCCTTGTTCAACTGTTGAAATCAATAAACATCCTTATACTACCATCCTTCTTATTCAAAAATAAGAGCGATGCTCCCTTTGGTGATACACTAGGCTGAATAAAACCTTTCTATAACAAGTCCTCCAATTGAGCCTTCAATTCCTTCAACTCACTGGAGCCATCTGGTAAGGAGAGATGGAAATGGGCTTATTGTTCGCTCCAACTCAATTATAAAATCAATATCACGGTCTGGAGGAACACTGGGAAGTCGGTAGGGAACACATCAATGAACTCTCTCACCACTCTCGTTGCCTCACAAGGGGATGGATCTTTAGTAAGATCACGAACATGGGCCAGATAAAATAAGAATCACTTCTCCATTATACGAAAAGCATGAATAACGGAAATCACTCTCTTCGGATACAAGCTTGGAGCACCTCTCCACACCAATCGAGGTAAATTGGGGTAGGCTAAGGTCACTTTCTTAGCATAACAATCAAGGATCACACGATAAAGTGATAACCAATACATACCCAATATCACATCAAAGTCAAGCATATCAAGCAAAATAAAGTCTGCCTGAGTCTCACTAAATGTCACTAACACCCCATGTACACTTGATCCACCACTAACGAATTATTTACCGAGGTAGAGAGACTATTAGGAACAACAAGCGAATCACACACATGATCAATACCCACAACAAAAATAAGTAGACACATAAGAATAGGTCAACCTGGGATCAAATAATACTGTAGCAAAAGGATGACAGACTAACGGTACCTCTGATCAGTGCATCTAAAGACTCTACCTCAGTTCTACCCGGTATAACTTTGAACTATCTGCAGCCACCACTAGTTTGAGAGCCAGTACGACGTGCACCACTTCGAACTCTTTGAGCTCCACCCTTGGTGCCCTTGGTTCCACTTCTAGCACTCTAAGACGTACCTCGTGCCACTGTAGCTAGTGTAGAATGAGTAACCTTTGATCCAGGTTAGACAGTAGAAAAAGTTCATCCAGGGAAATCCTTTGCATTGTGCCCAAACTTCTCAAAAACAAAACAACAACGGGGACCATAACCTGCTGAAAGTAACAAGAAGAGTCCACAAACCCTCTCTGACCTAAGGATCCACTATGCGTACCGTAACCGATCTAACTAGGCCTGGATCCACTAACACCATTTGTACACTGAATAACGGCTTGCACTGGCCTACCCTAATAACCTTGTGAGCCCTGGCCTAAATAATCTCTACCTCTAGATGAATGACCGTTGAACTACCCTTGACGAAGAAACCTCTTTGTACAGTTGCCTTGTCTAGCATGCCAAATACTCTCAATCATCCTGGCATGGTCAATAATACGCTGGAACATACCACCCGAAAGCATAAGAGAAGTTGTTTCCTCCTGAAGATAACTAGCGAACCCCTTTATAAACTTACGGATCCGATCAAACTATGTGGGAATAATTTTAATGGCATAATAGTACAACTCATGGAAACGAGCCTCATACTTAGAAACTAATAATGAGCCGTGCTCCAATCTATTGAACTCATCCCCGCACTGATCTCAAACTCTATAATGCCCAAACCTAGCAAGAAGTGATCTCTACGATTCCTTGGCCACTCCTAAGAACTGATAAGAGGTGTAAGGCACCCCATGAGCTTCTAAAATACCCATGTTGAACAACCTATCGTGGCACTCAATCAAGACACCAGGAGCCTTTTCTTCAGCTATATACCATTAAACCTAAGAGGTATCAATCTAACAAATCTCTCAAAACTCTTCTGCTCAGCAACATACATGGTTGCACTAGCAAAACCATGTGGTGATGCAAATCTCGGAGGTGCCAAAAAAGGTACTAAAGTTGAACTAGGAGCTTGAAATCCCACACTAGGCCCTTGAACTGGCACTGTAGCAACAACTGTAATAGGAGAACCTGTAGTGTCTGGATGGATACTAGAAGTAGGGGCACTATCTAATATATCCAATACTATTATGATCAACTCTTGAAGTATTGGAGTGCTGTCGAGAACCACATGAGGCTGGGATGGTCCTCTCACCTTAGTATGTTGCTCAATAACATAATTTTTCTTAAATACAATCTTAGGTGATGCCTTCCTAGATCATCCTCAAGTAGGTCCTTCCATCTCGCTCAGCCATGAACTCTAACTCAACTACATCTCCTACCTCGCCCACGAACTAGGGCTCGAGTAGTAGGTACAACCTCGCCTTCTGAAGTACTAGCTCTACTCCTCACCATCTACGTAGAGAAAATAGGTTAGAGGTATACAATTTGATATGAATAATTCAAACGAGATGAATCAAAGGAAAAATATTTATCCTACTAGGTATCTTGTAGCCTCTCAAAGATAAGTACAGATATCTACGTACCGATCCTCAAGACTCTACTAGACACCTTACTCCTTAACTTATGGAAGTGATGAACTATCACAACCCAGGGGTACCCCTTAGATGTAACATGGCGTATATAACCCCGGAGGACCCCATACAAGACACTTAGTTCTCATAACATTAGAAATAGAACACTAAGAGTAAAATAATAGTCCAAGTCCAATAGTTTTTTATAAAATAAAAACGGAAGTCTAAAACACTTGTCTCAACATAACCATCTAGTACAATAGAATGAAATTGGACCTAGCCCATACATCACGTTCAAAAGAGAAATACATGAAAGAAAGTGAAACAATAAGACTCCATCCTTGAAGCATGAGGACTCACAAAGCTCATAAATCTCGAAATCAACCACTAGCCACGAAACTGAGAAACATGACTGACTGACCCTACATTTCGGGAATTGTAGGCAAGAGTATGCGTTAATACAAAACATTGTACCAACTATGATAGCTACGCATAAAACATTTGAAACATGCTAAAAAGGGGCATTTAATTTCATGACATGCAATTGACCAAGCTAAATCATGATATAAGAGAGATAGAAAACACAAGTCATAAAACCATGGTCAATGTTAATATCATCTTTAGAAACCTTTGAACTCACGTGTGATACTTCTTGAAGTAACCTTACTTCATTATTAATTGTGGGGAATTAACCTTAACCGACATAGAGACCGTGTGAGCTATAACATGATTCTCCGGTGTCTCCCACACCCAAAAAGGTTGTCCACTTGCCAAGGTAAGGACCATAAATATGAGCTAAAGTGGATCCACTAGCTAGTGTCTATCTAGACAATAATCCTATGGGGGCACATAGGTAAGGGATAAGGAGATTGCTTCTAGAAACCAGCATCTACTAACGGGAGAGCTTCCATCTCAATATCCTCTCGATGCTAAGCACAAATCCCACGGAATAGTCAATTCTTCTTATTCTTTATTATCCATGGAAAGGCATGTCATATTTCAAATACAAGCTAAGTCATCATCCATGGAAAGGTATCCCTGGATAACCAATCCAAGCTAGTTTCATTAGGATAACTCCTTATCTTTGATTCAATTAGGTGAGGAAGCCTTTCAACCTTAGAATCCTTTATTATGTGAGAAAACCTTTCACATCTTGCTTTTATGTGTATATTTGAAAATACTATCAATAACACATCATGATCATCATTATTGATACTTTACACTCAAAAGCATTCTTAAAACATTTGCATAGATTTCATAAGAAAATGCATAAGTCCATAATTCACCTCTTGAGGTTCAAAGCCCACTTTCAATAATCAGCATTTAGAAAACATGGGTTAGATATAGATTTCATCATAAATTCATGCAAAACTAGCAAGACATGCTTGATTTCATAAAACTCTTCCTTTAAGATCAAAATCCACATCATATGATTCATAACTTGAAAACATGGGAATTACATGGGTTCATGGAGAAATAATCATATAATCATAGTATTTCCTCAATTCATGCATAAGAGATCATAATTCAATCATTTAAATGAATAATTAAAAGAACCCATGATAATTGGAGAAAACTCTAACTTAATTGGGGAATTCTACCTTTAGAAATAGAGGAATTTGGGAACTCCATGAATGGAAGGAATTCATGGATGAAAACTATCATACCTTGAGGCCAAATGCTAGTCTTCAATGGAGGAATTGAGAGTTGACTTGAAACCCTAGGTTGAATCCTTCTTCAAGTTTCTTGAGAGAGATATATTTTGGAGAGGAGGATTGTTCTTCTTTTGTGATTTTGGAAGAAAGACTTTAATGGGCTAATTTGGGGGTTGATAACACTTATATAGAGGTCTTAATGAAGGGTAAAACGATGTAGTATAAGAGTTAATTAACTGTCAGCTGTGACCTACGGACCCCAGTCGATAAACCGTAAACTGATCCACAGCCCGTCCTGGTTGACCGTCATCTGGTGTTAGAAAGGGCTCTTGGGCCACGAACCAAAGACCCTCCAACCAGGGACCGTGGTCTGGCCAACGATCCATTGGTCAGGCCGTGGTCCTGAACCTCCTGGACTATGCAGGGGCTATCTACCACAGACCTACGGTATGTGGCCCTATCTACGAGCCGTTGGTGGTCCTCGTGGTTTCCACCTGCAGCTTTTCTGAAGTCAGTCCTAATGCCCTCTTTAGGATATGCAGCGTTACAATATCTCCCCCTTGGGATCATTCGTCCTCGAATGAGATTTAAACTAGTTCTAAAAGATTAGGAGAGGAACTAACAACCCAACCTACAATGCAACTTCATCTAAATGCATATAACCAAGGAGGAACTATCAACTCCAAGCTAGGACATTCTCAAAACATCATAAGAGGGGTGAAACTAAGCCTAACATCTCATCATGCATGCAATGCACAAATCAAGGAGGAAACATCAACTCCAAGCTAAACATACTCAATGCATCATAAGGAAGTAGGAACTACATCTAGAAACCCAATATGCATGAAACATCAAAATTACTCATGTTCAAGGAGGAGCTACCTTCTCCAAGCTAAAATCATGCTCAACACAATCTTATGGTGCCCATATGCAATTCGTTCTCAAAAAGCATAACTATAGCATGTTCATCAATTCATCTCATGAAGTCTATAGGCAACTCATACTCAAATGCACAACAACATGAGGAAAATAAATCATGTAACTCATTTTTCTTGCAAAACACAAGTTTTTCATGAACATGCGTAACATAAGGAAGTCATGGAAACAAATAAAACACATGACTCCAAAACAAAGGAACAAACCAAGAGGAACTCATTACCTCAAGCTAGAGTAGGAGTAGAAGGAAAAAGATGAGGATATCGGGACATCATATCAGCCTTGACCTCCTAAGTAGCACCCTCAACTAACTGATTCCTCCACAACACTTTCATAGAAGCTATTTTTTTATTTCTCAACTTCTTGACTTGCCGGTGTAGAATCTCTACTGGAACTTCCACATAAGAAAGATTATTAAAGCAGTAAATTTGAATTTACTTATGAAATACTCTAAAATTTATACCCAAAGTAGTAAATACTCTAAATAGTAACTATATGTATGGAGTATAGCTAATGAAGCAAAAACAATATTATTATCCAAGCCATAGTTTTGAATGTGTTGGTATAGTATGAACATCACTGGACAAGTTGCTACCAAGTGTTTGCATTAGTCAACTCCATATGAACATCACTAATTGTTCTAGCACCATGCATCATCTGGACAATCTGAACAGTGTGTTGTCATGTTCCATCTTGGCAGAAACAAGTTAGCACAGTGCACAACAGACAATGGATCGACCAAATGTAAGTTACCCGTTGAACCACAACTATCTGGAATTGGAAACAATATCTTGGTTATTTCACAAGAAAAGTCTCTGCATGCTTCTTATGAAGCGATCCTGACTCAAGGAAGTACATGTAAGGGGTTTGATTTTATGAGGCAGACATTACAAGTGTGAAATTGAGATAGAGGAGGCTAACCATTTGTTTCTGTGTGGACCAGTGGTTTCCCTATTGTGCAACGCTGAGTCAAAGATTTGCTTCTCTGCTGGACAGGTTAAAGCATGTTGGCAAAAGTAGAAGAAGAATCTGAGATACCATTCCAGCTTTGTATTTGGTGGATTATATAGAAAGATTGGAAACTCAATGTTCGGGGCCAGCACAGAGAACACACATAGGTTAGAATACCATTGACTTGTAGCTACGTATTTTGGTGTAAAATGTAACATGTAAATTCTACCATGTCCCCTCAGCTCCCATAGAAGTTGTGCACAGAAGCTGAGTTTTGATCTTCTTCTTTTTTTGTACAAACCCAGAGCTATCTAAGTGCTATTATTACATTAATGAATGAAAATAGAATTTTATTTACTACCCCCACCAAAAAAAAGAAGAAGTAAGATCTCATTGCTGGACCTCTCACGCGCATGAGGCAGACAACTTCTATTGAACAACAATATAACTGACACTCGATAATCCTAGATGCTCTTAATAGTTAGCAAGTTGGTCATCAACTCATGATATTAAGGGGAGCAAGAGAGAACAAAAAAAGAGTTGATACTAAAATATCAAAACTAATATCATACTCAAAGAAAACTTAGTTTCATATCTTTGAGACACTTCACAAAGTGATCACAACGTCACACAAAGCATTTCCAATCAAGAAGCTACTCATGGTTCCTAAACCTCCATGTATATAAGACTTGTAACCCTAAAAATTATTCATGTTGCCAGTAGGTATAATAGGAACATAATGCACCTCTTTCTTACCTTCCCTTTTATCCTTTTGGTTCCCTTCCGACAAGATATTAGTATAGCTTTATTAAGAAGCAACTGCAGATCATTATACTGTAGACCTTGCTACAAGAGACAATATTTTATTTTATTTTTGATAACCGAGAAATCCGTCTGTGACCCGCCCTTTGGACCAATCATAGCCTTCTAAACTCGGTGGATAATGGGCCCGCCCCTCTACCCTTCTCCACTTAAATACCGGGCTTCGCTTTGCATGGTGTGGGGCTTGAACCTGCGACCTAAGCCACAAATCCTCCACCTTTTGCCACTTGAGCAAGGCCTTGGGGGCTGCTACAAGAGACAATATATCTTATCTATTGTTTAATCCATCTACTTGTTATTGAGAACATTGCATCTGATGCTAATAATGTCCTGTATTCTAACCTGGCTTAGCAACTCTTAGAAACATTTTGTGGTTTCACATAGAATAAATTGACACTAGAAAAATAATAACCAACATATGTGTCACCATATCTGCCTTTTAGAGACTGAATGTTGTCTTCGTCTCAATGTCACTAGACTAAATAGTAAATAGATACTATCAACCCAAGCAATTTTTAACCATGCAGCAAGAACAATAACAATCATTTAACTTTTATAAATACAGCCAGCTGGTCATCGAAACTGATCAATCAGAAATTCATGAAGAAATAAATGCATACAAAACAGAGTCAAAGACAACAGGGTCTCTCTCTCACACACACTCTACCTTTATAGCTAATTTACCCACAACGAAATACAAACTTAAAACTTCACATTACTGTGAAAATCGAGACAAGGCTAAACGGTTAAGAAACAGCTTGTCTATCTGCAAACATCTCCAGACAAAAAAAATATATATATATATATGTAACAGAAGTGCAGAAGACTAGTGCTACCATAAACATAATCTTCCTTAAGAGGTTAGTGTTCACATAATACTTTCTCTGATAAAATAAAGAGGTTAGTGCTCACATATTGTTTCTCCCTCATCTCCATCTCTTTCTCTTCTTCTCATTCCAGCATAACTCCACACAGGATCATCTTAAACATCTCACATTCCCCTTCTCTGATGGCATGTAGCAGAGATGCCCACAAACCAACAAAATAGAAAAGCATGTAAAGCAAAATTCAAGAACTATAAGCAGGAGCAGAACGAAAGTCATCATCAATTTTCAGTGTAGAAATCAACTCATATGCAAACTATTACGTAAATTTTAACATTTGAGCCACCAACTTACAGATAAACACGAATTAAAATGTAGTAGCAAACAAAAGTAAGGAGTTAAATACAGATCTAAAAGTTGGAAATTACAGATTCAATCTAGATCTATAATCTGAATACAAAATTTCTAAATATTTTCTGCAAAATCCGACGCAGAAACTAGTTCTTCTCTACCAAGAATATTACAGTTCAATTAAATTGAATAACTGATTCACATCAAATATAGAAGCTCCAAACCAACCTCATTATCATGTCTCCAAATCAAATGGATCCGACTACACACGAGCAGCAACAGCCGGCGCAGCGGCAGCGGCGGCAGATGAAGCAGCACCACCGAGGAACGAAAGGAATCCAACGTTGGCCGGCTCTTGATCATCAAGGAACAAATCTTCAGGAACCCTAAAAGCTCCATGAGCAGAAACAATAGCCAGTCCAACAAGAAGAGCAGAGATAAGCAGGGATCCAACACTGGTGAGGAACACCACAACAATGGTGAATACCACTAAGATACCCAACGTTTCACGATCAGAGAAAGTACGGCCAAAGATAACAACGGGCTGATCTGAAGGCCTAAACAGATAGAGAAAAAACCATCCACCGAGGAGAGCAAGAAGGACAAGGAGAGAAAATGGATGAGATAGAAGGGAAAGAGCAAGTACGCCAGCAAGTAGGGTAACGTAATTGACACGAAAGTAGGAGAAGTTTTTGCGGATGCGTGAGGCTGCTTCAGCGACGGAGTCAGGACGGGCAAATGATGTGCGATCGAGAAGTTCCAACCAAGGGCGGCGTTGAGCGAAACCTTGACGGATCGAAGATGAAAGACGGGATATGAATGAACGGAATGCGGGAGTGGAGATTGGGGCCTGAGATTGAGATCCGGCAGTACCCGTAGATTGCGGACTGGAGATCGGAAGTGTCACCGGAGAAGCCATTGTTTTTTCTTCCTTTGTTTTGCTCCCTTCTCGATGCGGAGGGTACACAGAGAGAGGGAGTGCAAGTGGGAATATTGTGTACAAAAATAATGCCAACGCTTCTAAAGGCTTCGGCTTTCCTTTTTTTTGTTATATATATTCACCTATTTCTTCTCAAAGCTTGTGACTGCCAATGATTTTCCTTTTTTTCTTTACACTCCATTCCTCTTGTTCTCTGTGTAACTAAATTCATCTGGATACAATTTTGAGAAATCAATTAAAAATTTTAAAATCTATTCTATATATTTAAAAATATATGGACATAATTGATGCCAATTGACAGCTTAAAATTCAGTCATTTGGCATTATTTGGCTAATTAACTTTATAAAATATAAAAATAAATAAATCTATCATATCAATTTTAATAGTGATAAATTTCTTAACAATGATAATTGATGGAAATTCATATTTGATTTAATTGCTTAGGAAAATTATCGATATTCAGATTCTTCAATCTCTTTTGATAAGTGAATTTTTAGGAGATAAATTCTCGAAAAAATTTAAGAATCTTCTCATATAAATTATAATCGTCTTGTTGGCTATTGATACCTTGATGATGCCTTAAGGGCTTTATAATTAGTTGCTTAGTATTTAATGTTGATATTAGAAACATAACAAATAATTTGATGTAGAAATTATGTGATTGCAACACCTATAAATTACATAGTTTGTTTTTGACGTATCGTGATGCTTATAAAGTTAATGAGTTAAAATTATAGTTTTACCTTCAGGTAAATAGCATCGTGGTTGCCTATTGAGTCATGATGATGACCTGTTGGGTGTTTCATCTACTGGTAGCAACCTTATACTTCAATACGAAATACAGATTATTGTGAAGGTTGAGTAGAAAGTCATCTTACTTATTGATTAATTAGAATTGTTGATGCCTAAAGTGGCTATCATACTAGCTATTAATATTTGAGAATAAGAATTTGAGTCATATACTTATAAATGTCCCTGTATTTATTGCCTAGAAAGCCTATTGACAAGTGTAGATTGCCTATAGAACTATATTGAAATCTACTCACTTATGGACTTTCTTTATGCCTAATTTGAAATTACTGACCCTTAATAGAGTCTTGTGTGCTCAAGGTGCAGTTATAGGAACATAGAAGGCTCAAATATAGTTATAGGAGTCCAAAAGGCTCACGATACATACATAAGGGCCAATTGTGCTCAAGATACAATAAAGCATATGAAAGATATGACTAGTTGTCCTAACTAAGTTACTCGTAGTCTTATTCAATTATGTTAATTGTGATTAATATAGACATTTCTCGTTGGGATCTATATTTTGGTATTAGCGACCCCATATTTAGATAAGGCATAATGTTGTCCGTGTAAGTTACTTATTGCCATATTGCTTGCTTTCTGGCAATTGATTATTTGTCGTTGACCTCGGGTATAGTTAGTTGTAGGGTCTAATCCATCAATGGCTCTCTAAAGTTGGCACGATGTTTCACTTAGACACTTTAACCGAGCGATGTTCATTTTCGACACCTCATATAGAATCTTATTGTATCATTTTAACACTTTTTGCTCACATGACATAATGAGTGTGATACACATCACACTCATTGATAGGCGCGTTAAAGGATTATTTAGTTAATTTTTAATTTTCTTTTTCTTTTTCTTCACCATTTTCAGCCACCATTTTGCCCAAGTTAAATTTTATCTATTAGGAATGAAGGTTTTTCAACAAAAATGATGAAAATGTTTTTAAAATTTAAGAATAAACTCATTCATAAAATTCTTTCATGGAAGAATCTAATATTCACAATGAAGTAAATTTAAGAAGATTGATAAAAGCTTATTTCAATTATATGCGGGGAGTGAATTCAAGGATGCCCAACATGCAAATATGGTGGGTGTAATTTATGCAAAAAGGGATAGAGATTTGGTGAAAGCAAAGTGGGGGAATCAGGGGTATTTTGCATACCACAAAAAAGAAATTCAAATCAGAAGGAGAATTTGCTTGTTTGGGGGTTTTGGAGAAGGTGATCGGGGTTGGGAGAAAGTGTGTTTGGAGAAGCCGATTGAGGGTTGTGCGGGGGGGGGTGGTTTGGAGAAGACGCTCGGGGGAGGGGGAGTGTTTGGAGAAGGCGATCGGGGGTGGGGGTGGGGGGGCTTTGGAGAAATGGTCAGGGGTGGGGTGGGTTTTTTTTTTGGGGGGGGGGGGGGTTTTTATTT
>JAJOOR010041787.1:0-17767 GCA_036250505.1 Solanum acaule
TATATATCACATGTTTACCTTGTTATGTAATTTTACCTTAAAGAATTGGGTTCAGTCGCAAACTAAAAGTGAAGTGTGGAAATTAAAATACATAAATTATGTTTTGTGAAAAACTCCTCACTAAAAAAAGTATGAAATCATGGCATATCTTTGTAGATTTTACCTTAAAATGTCGTTAACTTTTCAAGTAATTAATTTTAAATTATTGTTGGGATATATATTACTTTAATTATGAGATTATATTATTAATTATGTGTTTAGATTAAATATTTTTCATAGTATATTTTTTATTCAATTTTAATAAAGAATTTAATAGATCATATATTCGTTTATGTGTCTGTTTACTTATAGAATACATGATTAAGTGTATAAAGTTTTAGCATATACACAGAGGATTAAATCAATGATTCTTAAAAGTATGAAGTTATTTGTTCATAATCTAAGAGGAAAATTGGACAAGCCATTGGTATGATTTTAATACAAGATTAAAAATTTATCTTGATTATGAAAACGGTGTAGCTTCGACTTCTTGTGCTAGTGCACTTTGTATGTATTGAAGGAGACCGAGTAGAAATAGGTGTTTTAGATTGATTGACAAAAATATATTATCTATACTATTAAATGTACTTATTTTCTCAATCCTGAAATAATTATTACGATATATATATATACACATACATATTAATTATCGTTTTAATTTATTAAAAGGTGAGATTCAGAGATGGATTGATATGCCTGATAGATTGGATGATAATAATATATATTGGCAAAATAATAAGTTAGTTGATGGAATCCATGTCTCGATTTAGAGATTGATCATACGTCTTTTTGAAAAGCTTATAAGTTTTCATTGTATCAAACCTTGCAAGTGGATTTATGAATTCGACGCATGAAATACGTTAAACAGTGCTCTAAAAAAATTAATCATTGAATTAAATTCGTTAGTAATTTAATTTATTGATTAAATCTGTAATCTTGACATGTGAAATTGCATAAGTGTTTAATGAGAAATTTTAAAATATAAATGGAGGAGTGCAATTACGAATTTCAAATGGATTTATTTTAGTAGAAATAATTCAAATTAATTATTTGAATTATTTCCATATATAATAGGGAGCCTGCGTAATTAATTATGTTGTCCCTACAACGCTTATATTTAGCTAGAACTCAAAATCCTATTTTCTAGGGAAAAATGAGAAAGTAGCATGTGTTTTTCTTGTTCCAAGGAAAGACCATATGTTTCTTATCCATTTTCGACCGGAAAGAAATCTCTACAAATAGGGTTTCTTCTAACCTTGAAAAGGAACACATTTTCTATATGATACTTTCCCACCCAAGTATTAACAGAGATCGGCTGTGAACTTGAGATCATTGTAGAAGACCGTAGAACTGAAGTCGGACTTGCTTCAAGATATCTGCTCATGCTTAAGGAGGTAATTCTTGAATAAATTTTCAACAAGTTTATATGTTCTAACATAATTGTATGTGTTCTAGCATAAACGTGTGTTATCTACTATTCATGTAAGCACTATATTTTTTCTAAAATGCCTAATTACGTTTTTCAACAATTACAATTCAGTTATGTGAATAGTGTAAGTTAATGACATCAATGTGGTGATTCATATATGAGTAAGATTGAACAAAGTCTTCTACACTTTGCTCTCTAAAATCAAACCTAGTTTGATTAATCAATCCAATTCTACTTGAACTTGCTTTCCTTATTTGTTACGACCTATATTTTGTATTGTTTCTATTTTCGAAAGTTCTTTCCTTTTTATCCAAGTACGAATATTATTTTTTAGTAGATCACGAATTCTTTGAGCGCACACATTTTGCTCATAAATCAAATTCTTCAAGAAATTCTACTTGCACTAGGAATCAACTTCGGAGCTACTGATCAACACTTATTTAGAAATTCTATTCTTTCAATATTTATATAATACTTCTAAAGAAAATGAAAAAGGTAGAAATAAAACAGTATTAAAAATAAAACATCTTAAATTTCTACTTTTACCTCTATTAGTATTACCTCAAACAAACTTTTCAGCTTTTTTATATCAAATTCAATGTGCTAGTTTAATTAAAATGACAAAAAATAAAAATTAAATACTAAATAAAATAAAATAATAGTGTCACGACCTAGACCGTCGTGAGTGACACCCACACTAAGACTCCGGTGGGAGAACCATTAATACTAATCAGCTAACCCAAGAACTAAACATTTAAAGATATGGAAGTAGGTTTAAATGCATAAATAAAGTGGAGTTCCCATAAACTCCAAAAGTCTAACAACTCATTAGTAAAACATTGCGGAAAACACCCCTAGAATTTGAAAGTCCATGTACCAAAACTCTAAAGTTCAACAATTCTAAGCAAAGGGAGCAGCCCCGAAACTAAGCAAATGAATATCTAACTAGAAAGTCTGAGTTCGAAAAGAGTGGACTAAAACATAGAGGACCCATGACAGCCTGAAGGAACTGGCTCACTCTTGAATCTGATGTTGTTCACTGATCTCTTAAACGAGGGCTGTCAGTAGCCGCCTGAAGATGCCCTGTACACAACAAAGAAAGAGCAAGTGCAGTATCAGTACACAACAACAGTGTACTGGTAGGATCACACGAATATTCCAGTAAGTGAAACATATACAAGCAGTCACAACAAAGTAAACATGCATATGCCGAACATAAACAATATCAATTATCTTTTCAGGATCAGTGTAGCATTCCACGTTCTCAATAATACACATATATGACAAGTCAATGGTCCTTTCATGGAACCCATACCCAAACTGTTTGTGTGCTGGATCGTGACACCTGATCCAAGTTAGTGTGTCGGAACGTGACACCCGTTCCAATATGTATGTCGGTACGTGACATCCGATCCAGTTAGTGTGTAGGAACGTGACACCCGTTCCATTTAACGAGCCACAATCACAATCACAATAAACATTCTCATAATCATACAATCAAGTGTTGATTCATGGCATACAATCATTCATTCATACTCATTTGCATTAGATATGATCAATAGTGCAACATTCACATACATACATGCATTACAATGAAGCAAATACTATCATACATCACACAAACATGAAATCAAACCATCACCTACCTCGAAACCAAGCTTGAATCCTCCTAAGAAACTTGATTCTTCCCTTTCTGGATTCTTTTTGCTTGTTCTAGGTCTACAAACAATTAATATAACGCAAAGATCAATAATTATGGTCTAATTACCCGAATTATAGCAAACCCAATAACCCAAGACCAAACCCATGATCCTAAGGTGCATCTAGGGCTTTTTCCTCATCATCCAATTCAGTCCAAAAACCCTCCCCCAATAGTAATTAACCAAGAATCCAAGTTCTATGGATCGAAAAATGGATTAGGGGAGTAAAAACATTACCTTTAGTGCTAGAAGAGGTGGAAAACTGTCAAGAACTTGCCCTAGTTTGCCTCCTAGCCCCCAATAACGAAACTTATAGAATAAAATGTTTTTAGGGTTTATTTCTGACTTAAGTCGCGATTGGCCCGCTATGGCGGCCCTATCCCGCCACAGTGGCCCCGCCCTGGCGGGAATTATCCTGCCCCAGCGGCTTACACGGAGACAGTGAGTCAGAATTTGAGCTCCAAGCCCCCATTTTACAACTCACCTTAAATCTGGACGTTCAATAACTACATATTCACGCTAAGATCAGTTTCAGGAGTTCTACTCGCCTGAATTCGATTTCGTAAAGTCGTACGGGTTTCTTAACGTCTTAGGTATCTATTCATGCAACCAAAATTCATTATTGAATCTCTCATTCATTATCAGATTTCCCTAGACTCTCCTGACTCTGATTCCTTCCAAATCTGGACTAGGCTAGGAAATTCCAAGTTACTACAAATTTTTTTTGACCCAAATTCTTTCCCCATTGGCTTTTCTATAACGACGGGAGTAGGTCATTACAATAGATACCAATATACCCATCACTCTTCCCCGAGTGACAAATTAGGAAAACAGGCTAAAGCAAGAGTGGAGTAGTACCTGAATCGACGAACAATTAAGGATACTTGTCTCGCATGTCCTTCTCGATTTTCCAGGTAGCTTCCTCTACTAGACGATGCTTCCATTGAACTTTCACGAACTTAATCTCTTTGGTCCTCAGCTTCTGAACATCACGATCAAGAATTGCAATCGGTTCCTCCTTATACTGGAGGTCTTTGTCTAACAACACTAAGTCCCATTTTATGATGTAATTCCCGTCACCATGATATCTCTTGAACATGGACACATGAAATATCGGATGAACTCCCGATAGGTTAGGAGGTAAAGACAATCTATACGCTACTGGTCCTACACAGTTAAGAATTTCAAAAGGTCCAATGTATGAAGGACTAAGCTTGCCCTTCTTGCCAAATCTCATCACCCCTTTCACGGGTGACACTTTAAGAAGAACTTTCTCACCAGTCTGAAATGCCATGTCTCTTACCTTATGGTCTGCATACTTTTTCTGTCTACTCTGGGCTGCTAAAAGCTTAGCTTGAATACTCCTCACTTTATCTTGAGTATTCTTCACTAAATCAACCCCCAAAGGTTTCACATCTCTAGCCTTAAACCATCCTATGGGTGATCTACATCCCCTCCCATACAGTGCTTCAAATGGTGCCATATCAATGCTGGAGTGGTAACTGTTATTATAGGAGAACTCACACAAAGGTAGGAACTTATACCAATGTCCTCCAAAGTCAATCACATATGCCCCCAACATGTCCTCTAACACTTGGATAGTCCTCTCCGACTTCCCGTTCGTCTGTGGATGGAACGCTGTACTAAAAGTGAGTTGTGTGCCCTATTCATCATGTAATTTCCTCCAAAACTTAGATGTGAACTGCGTACCACGGTCTGAGATGATAGAAAGGGGCACCCTGTGCAGCCTTACTATCTCTTTTACATACACTTTAGCCAATTGCTGTGCTTTATAGACTGGAATGAAGTGGGCTGACCTAGTAAATCTGTCAACCACTACCCAAATAGAATCAAATTTCCCCAAAGTCTTGGGGAGACTAACCATAAAATCCATAGCTATCCTTTCCCACTTCCATTCCGGAATTGACATTCTCTGAAGCAAACCTGCTGGCCTTTGATGTTTATACTTTACTTGCTGATAGTTTTGACACTTAGTCACAAACTCCGCTATGTCTTTCTTCATGCCAGACCACTAATAAAGTCGCTTCAAATCTTGGTCACACCCGAATGAGTATAATACCGCAAACCATGGGATTCTGTCAATAAATTCTGAATCAAGTCGCCCACTCTAGGAACACGAATCCTTCCTTTAAAACTGAGCACACCCCAACATCAAGAACCATATCTTGTGCCTTACCAACCACTGTCTTCTTCCTAAGCTCATTCAAATTCTTATCCTCAAACTGTTTGGCCTTGCTCTCCTCAAGGAAAGTGGCCCTTACCTCAATGCTAGCTAACACCCCACCTTTCTCTGAGATGCCCAACTGCATGAACTTAGATTACAAGGTTTGAATTTCCTTATCCAAAGGTCGCTTGGATACACTCAAGACTACCCATACTCACCGCCTTCCGACTTAGCGCGTCTGCCACTACATTAGCCTTCCCTAGATGATACTGGATGATCACATCATAATCCTTGAGTAACTCCATCCACCTTCCCTATCTCAAATTTAGATCCTTTTGGGTGAATACATGTTGTAGACTACGATGATCAATAAACGCCTCACACTTAACACCATAAAGGTAATACTGCCAGATCTTAAGAGCAAACACTATCGCTGCCAACTCTAAATCATGTGTTGGGGAATTCCTCTCGTGCACCTTCAACTGTTGCAATGCATAATCTATAACATTCTTATCATACATTAACACAACACCCAAACCAGAATGGAAAGCATCACAATAAACAATAAAATCTTTACCTTCCACTGATAGTGCTAGAATATGTGTTGTGGTCAAAAGAGTCTTGAGCTTTTGAAAGCTCTCATCACATTTTTTGGTCCATTCGAAAGGTACCTCCTTTTTGGTCAACCTTGTCAGATGCGTGGCAATAGAAGCAAAGTTCTTCACAAATCGATGATAGTAGCTAGCAATCCCCACAAAACTCCTAACTTCAGTCACAGAGCTAGGCCGAACCCAATTCTTAACCGCTTCAATCTATTGGGGATCTACCATTACCCTTTCCCTTGAAACTACATCCCCCAAAAGGTAATTGAATCCAACCAAAACTCACACTTAGAAAATTAAGCATATAACTTTTGTCTCCCAAGAACACCAGAACAATACGAAGATGGTCGGAATGTTCTTCCTTACTCTTTGAATAAACCAGATTATCATCAATAAAAACTATAACAAAAGAATCCAGAAATGGTTTGAATACACCATTCATCAAACTCATGAAAGATGCAGATGCATTTGTCAACCCAAACGACATCACTAGGAACTCATAGTGCCCATAGTGGGTCCTAAAGGCCGTTTTTGCTATATCCTCGGGCCCAATCTTTAACTGATAGTAACCAGACCTTAGATCAATCTTAGAGAAAACTGATGCACCTTACAACTAGTCAAAAAAATCATCTATTCAAGGCAATGGGTATTTGTTTTGAATGGTGACCCTATTTAATTGTCGGTAATCTATGCACATCCTCATACTACCATCCTTATTCTTAACAAATAAGACAGGAGCATCCCACGGAGAAGTACTAGGACAGATAAAACCTTTATCAATGAGTTCTTGGATTTGAGCCTTAAGCTCTCTCAATTCTACTGGGGCCATGCGGTACGGAGGGATGGAAATGAGGTGGGTACCAGGTTCCAAATCAATGTAGAAATCTATATCCCTATCCAGGGGAATACCAGGCAAATCAGTAGGGAACACTTCTCTAAATTCTGACACTATAGGAATAGACTCAATAGAGGGAGACTCAACCTCAACATCCCGAATATGAGACAAATATGCCAAACAACCCTACCCACCAGTCTCCTAGCCCGAATGGAGGATATGACCTTAGCTAGCTTAAGCTTGTACACCTCTTCCCACTCTAATTTTTCCCTATCGGGGATCTCTAGAGTCACAAACTTAGTGTTACAATCAAGCACATTATAATAGGGGGACAACCAAGTCATGCCTAAGATTATATCAAAGTCAGTCATGTCCAAAATAACCAAATCAACCCAAGTCTGAAAACCCATAAACAAGATAAGACAAGCACGATTGACATGGTTGACTATGACAGACTCTCCAACTAGGGTAGAAACATGGATAGGGGCATCAAGTGCATCACAAATCATATCAAATCCCAAGGCAAACTGTTACGACACAGATCGTCGTGATTGGTACCCACACTAACCCTCCGGTGGGAGAACCCCGACTAAGCAACTTAACCAAAAACTATGCATTTAAAGATACGGAAGCAGGTTTAAATGTCTAAAGGAATATGAAGTTCCCATAAACTCCAAATTTTCAACTAAAACAACGAACATAAATAATGTGGAAGTTCAATTAACATCTAACAACTAATGCGGAAATAACCCCTAGAACCCGAAAGTCATTATACCAAAACATCTAAAGTGCAACAAGTATAAAGAAAAAGGATACAACCCCAACTAACATAAGAAATATCTAAACAATGTCTAAGTCTGAACAAAATGGACTAAACAATAAGAAGGACTCCATGGTATCCTGAAAGAAAGGGCTCACCCTTGAATCCGATCTTGATCACTGATCTCCTAAATGAGGTCTGTCAGTAGCCGCCTGAAGATGCCTTGTACTTAACAAAGAAATAGCAAGTGCAGTATCAGTACACAACCACAGTGTACTGGTAGGATCACACGACTATCCCAGTAAGCACAACATATATCAGAATTACAACAAGGTAAACACATACATGCACATAATATATATACACATCGATTATCATTTCAGGAGCAATACACGATTCCACATTCTCAATAACAAGTAGATATAACAAATCAATGGTTCTCTCATGGAACCCAATTCAATAGTCCGATCATGAAACCCATACCCAAACTGTTAGTGTGTCGGAACATGTCACCCGCTTCCATATATGCGGTGGAACTTGGCACCCGATTCAAGTTAGTGTGTCGGAACATGACACCCGATCCAATATGTATGTCGGTACATGACTTTCGATCCCAATTAGTGTGTCGGAATGTGACACTCGATTCATTCAACAAGCCACAATCACAATCACAATTACTAAATCTAGCATTTTGATAGTGTTGTTAGAGGGTTTGTATGCTTGGACATATCGCTCGATGAGTATCTGATGTCTAACAACTTTGTCACGACCCAGATCATCGTGATTGTAGATTACCCTTAAGAATAGTAGAATTGGACCCAACGATCCCCATATTCAACTACACATAATCGATACATGACCTCGATGACTAGATGAATATTAAGATTGTCGGACAACCATAAATACGAATGGTAGCTCTTCTATAAATTCTCATAAGCAAGGTGATATATGTAGAACCACTGAAATACTTTAACAACTCCAAGACAACACCAAATATGTCATCTGAAATATTCAAGTCTTCCCAATCATCCCACTCAACCAAGAGAACATCACATGATTGGTACACTTGATCCACCACTAGGGATTAACCCACAAAAGTGAAAACACACGTGAGCATATCTAGCGACTCATACTCACAACTATCATAAACACTTTGACCATTTACCTTGCTCTAAACCAACACTTTTAAATGGAAACCTTTCTTAGGCACTTAACAATCAAAAGTAATAAACTTTACGACTCAAACCAAGTGTAAGTCCTTTCAAAGGCTCAATACTTGATACAATTGATCGTTTCTCACCTTACACTTTCATACCTTGACAAAATATATCACCACAAATGTAGACTTACAATGAAAAATTTGAATTGTAAATTCAACCGAATAACACAATCCCCTTATCTATCAACATTAGCTTATACCTTGAAGATTTTTATGAATTCATAGATCTTCGCTTATCATTGATCGCATCTCCATTGATCTTACAATATCTTTCGCTAAAAATTCAATCGTACTCATTACTAAACTCAAAAACTAAAACAAAGCACTTATTATCACACTCAAGCTAATGTTTGTACACTCTTTTCTCAACTCTTTTCAATAGTTTTTAAACAATCTGATGGACCCATGACACTATTTCCATAGCCACAACAAAATGAATGGAATCACGCGTCTCTGAACCCAATTATCTACCCTTCTAAAGATACCTCTTTAGCCTTTGCAATCAAATAAAATATTCTTGCTCTTGCCTCTCTCTAAAGGTTGTACAACATCCCATTATTTTTCTTCATTACGACTCTAGCTCTTTTAAATTCGATTCGAGTGGTGTCCCACCATCTCTTAAAACTTTCCATACAACCATGTTACTCACCAAATATTAGAAAACCACAACCTTAGATTCTCGCAAGTCGTAATTACTATACAAAATTTTCTTAACCAACAATCTTAATATATAGTTGCATTCCATTACAATCCATCATGAACTCTTACTACTATTACGCTCGGTTAGCCCTGGCTATCTCTACGAAGTCAACCTTTTCATTGACATGACACCTCAAACTCAGGTATACCTATCAAATTCAAAGGACTAACCCAATTTTATACACACTTTCTTACTAAACTGTTCAATTGCCTTCACCTAAGTATACTCAATGGGACTTTCTTTATCCATAAGCTTGTCATTCCGGTATCAATCCACTTCTTTATGGCTTAAATTAAAATAACCAGTCCTCATACTACCATCCTTTTTCTTAACAAACAAAACAGGAGCACCCCACAGGGAAGCACTAGGACGGATGAAAACTTTATCAAGAAGCTCATGGATTTGAGCCCTAAGCTCTCTCAATTCTACCGGAGCCATGTGATAAGGATGGATGGAAATGAGCCGAGTATCCTGTTCTAAGTCAAAGCATAAATCTATATCTCTATCCAGAGGCATACCAGACAAATCGGTAGGAAACACTTCCTTAAACTCAGATACTACAGGAATAGACTCAATAGAGGGAGACTCAACCTTAACATCCCGTACATAAGTCAAATATGCCAAATATCCCTGCCACACTAGTTTCCTATCCTGAATGAAAGATATGACCTTAGTTGGCTTAGGCTTGTACACCCATTCCCACTCTAACTTTTCCCTACTCAGGATCTCTAGAGTCACAGACTTAGCATTACAATTAAGCACATCCTAATAGGGGGACAACCAAGTCATGCCTAAGATTATATCAAAGTCAGTCATATCCAACATAACCAAATCATCCCAAGTCTGAAAACCCATAAACAGAACAATAGAAACACGATATACTTGGGTGACTATTACTGACTCTCCAACTGGGGTAGAAACATGGATGGGGGCATCAAGCACCTCACAAACCACATCAAATCCCAAGGCAAACTAAACTGGCCCATATGAATAAGTAGAACCCGAATAAAAAAAAATAATGCATAAGACACCTCAGCTTCGGTCTTGCCCGAAAAGGCATAAAATTGAGCCCGGTCATCTTGACGGGCAACCTCCTTGCTTGGCGGCAATGCCCTACCTACACTACCATTTTCCCGACTTCCACGACCATGCTGAATTCCTTCTCATATGCCCAGGTTCTCCACAATTTTAACACACTTAATAACTTAACCAAGTAAGCATCATTGCAATTGTAGTAGTAGTATCATGACCCTCTTTGATATACACTCAATCTAGGAAATCACAGTAGAGATTCTAACTTCAATTGTCGCAACATGATTCACCATTTACTAAGCAACCCATACATGATATGACAACAACATTAAATGCATTTTCCAAGTAATGGTGTTTATTATCTAGCCTTCTCTTACAAAACTTCTTGAATGTTGTCACCTTGGAAAAGTCTTTTGACTTCACCCCCTTCTACCCCCGTCACCAAATAAACCACTTCCTGAAAAGATTTTTGCTAAAACAACCACCTATAAGCTTAAATCTGCAAATCTGACTTTAATTCCTTCACAACACGAAGAATTTTCTCTTCTAGACTAAAACAAAGTGGAGTACCATATTTGGATAAAACATAACCCTTTGCCTTAAAGGCTGCAACAAATACATTATGTTGCTCTATATTCAGGAACTCATCTCTCTTATCCCTCAAAGTTCAGGGTATATACTTCTCCATACAAATAGCTATTAAATGTTTCTCAAGTCATGAGTAGTGCATTTACTAGTCAACACTCAACATGAGACCACCACCACATTTTGGTGTCTCCCTTGAACCGCTATATCATAAACTCAATGCCAAATCACTCTACCTTATCCATCTTATGAAGCAGATCATTACAATCAACAAGAAAATCATAAGAATCTTCACATTCAATACCCATGAAGAATGAAGGTTTCAACCTTAAGAACCTAATAAAACTGTCATGTTTGTTACTAGTCATAACATGCCCACATCGAATCAGGGAAACATGCTTATTTCCAAGGACACATTTTCTATTACTGGTGTTGTTGTTTTCACCTTTACAACTCAATTACTAACTAGATGCGGAATAAAGTGAAGAAATTCTGATACCAATTTGTATCACCTAGATACCAATTGGATCCAAGTCATAGTACGAAAGGAGTAGAAAGAAATGAGTTTTTCCTAAAGTCCTATAGCCTCTCGAAGAAAAGTAAGGACGTCTCCGTACCGTTCCGCAAGACTCTACTAGACTCATTTTGGTACAGTGAGATCAATGAACCTAGGGCTTTGATACCAACTTTGTAACGACCCAGACCGTCATGATTGACACCCATACTAACCCTCTGGGGGAAAAACCATTACTACAGCCCGGCTAGGCAACTTAGCTAAGAACTATGCATTTAAAGATACAGAAACATGTTTAAATGTCTAAAGGAATATGGAGTTCCCATAAACTCCAAAGGTTCAACTAAACCAAAGAACATAACTAATGCGGAAGTTCAACTGACATCTAACAACTAATGCAGAAATAACCCCTATAACCTGAAAGTCATTGCACCAAAACATCTAAAGTGCAAAAAGTCTAAGAAAAAGGGGTACAACCCCAACTAACATAAGAAATATCTAAATAATGTCTAAGTCCGAACAGAATGGACTAAACAATAAGAAGGACTCCATGGTAGCCTGAAAGAATTGGCTCACCCTTGAATCCGATCTTGATCACTGATCTCCTAAATGAGGTCTGTCAGTATCCACCTGAAGATGCCCTGTACTCAACAAAGAAAGAGCAAGTGCAGTGTTAGTACACAACCACAGGGTACTGGTAGGATCACACGGCTATCCGAGTAAGCACAACCTATATTTGATTTACAACAAGGTAAACACATACATGCACATAATATATATACATATCGATTGTCATTTCAGGAGCAATGCACGATTCCACATTCTCAATAACAAGTAAATATAACAAATCAATGGTTCTCTCATGGAACCCAAATGGTCCTCTCATAGAACTCAGACCCAAACTGTTAGTGTGCTTGAACGTGTCACCCGCTCCCATATATGCACTGGAACGTGGCAATCGATCCAATTTAGTGTGTCGGAATGTGACACCCGATCCAATATGTATGTCGATACGTGATATTTGATCCCAGTTAGTGTGTCGGAACATGACACCCGATCCATTCAACAAGCCACAATCACAATCACAATGTACATTCTCATAATTATACAATCAAGTCTTGATTCATGACATACAATCATTCGTTCATACTTAATTACATTAGGTGTGATCAACAAGACTTCATTCACATACATACATGTATTACAATGATGCAATTACCAACATACATCACACAAAACATGAAATCAAACCATCATTTACCTCGAAACCAAGCTTGAATCCTCCTAAGACACTTGAGCCTTCCCTTTTCGGATTCTTTTCGCTTGTTCTTGGTTTTAAAAAATACAATGAAAGCAAGGATCCATAAACGAGGCCTAATTACCTAGATTATAATCGATATTATTAACCTAGGACAAACCCAAGATCCCAATACCCAACTTAGGGCTTTTTCCATTATTAATTTCAGGTCAAAACCCTCCCCTAATGATAATCACCCATAAAATCTAAGTTCTATGAATCGAAAAATGAATTAGGGGAGTAAAATCCTTACCTTTAACACTAAAAGTCGTGGAGAACTGTCAAGAAATCGCCTGGGGGTCGTCTCCTAACTCTTAAGAAAGAAGTTTGCAGAAAAATAACATTTTTGGAGTTTTTCCCCAATTTAAGTCGCGACTGTCCCGCTACGGCGAGACCCATCCCGCTACAGTGGCGCCGCTCTGGCGGAACTAATCCCTCTCTAGTGGCTTGCGACAGAACGTCGAAATTAGAGTTTCAAACCCCCATTTCACAACACACCTTCAACTCATGACATTCAAAAACTACCTGTTCACGCTAAGATCAGTTTCGGAAGTTTTACTCGCCCGAATTTGATTCCGTAATGTCGCAAAGGTTCCTTAACACCTTAGCTATCCACTCATGTCATCAAATTTATTATAAAATCTCTCATTTAATACCATATTTCCCTAGACCTCACTGACTCATATTTCGTCTAAATCTGGACTAGGCTAGGAATTTCCAAGTCACTACTCAAAAGTTTTCTAGCCCAAATTCTTTCTCCATTGACTTTTCCATAACGATGGGAACAAGTTGTTACACAAACTGAGCGGACACATAAGAATAAGTAGAACCCACATCAAATAACACATTAGCCATCTGGTCACATACAAGAATGGTACCTGTGATCAGTGTGTCAGAAGACTCTGCCTTGCTCTTGCCTGGAAAGGCGTAACACTGAGCCCTGTCATCTTGATGGGCGACTTCCCTGCCTGGCTGCACCATAACTTTGCCTACATTACCATTACCCCGACCTCTACGGCCTCGCTAATTTTCTCCTCGTCCACCTTGTGGACGTCCTCAACTATTATTACCATTTCCCGCGTGTACCACTGCTCTAGTTTGCTGTTGCGTGGGGTCCAACATATGTGGGTGGGGACAATATCTCCTCATATGACCATGTTCTCCACAATTATAACAAGTGCGATCAAAAGATGGCCTGTTGCCTACCGAAGGTGCGACTCTCTGGCTATCCTGAATCTAATTCTGAGGTGGAGTTCCCGAGTAATTACCTGTAGAAGTGGGCATAGCAGACTGAATTGGCTGGGTGGCAAGTGTCGGCGTCTATGAACCTCTGAAGTAGGAACCCTCAAAGTTATCTGTGCTCTTAGCTTTCTTAGCCAACGCCTTAGCCTGCCCATCACGCCTTACTCCTTCCACTTTCTTCACAAAATCCGTTACCTCATTAAATAATTTTCCTGCAAAAGTCATATGTACAGATAATACCTGTAACTTAGAATTCAGTCCCTTGACGAATAGACAGATCCTCTCTTCCTCAGTAGTCACCAATTGCATAGCATATCTGGACAAAGCATGGAACTTAGCCTCATAAGCAGCCACTGACATACCACCTTGCTCCAAAGCCATGAACTCATCCTTCTTATGATCTCTTAAGGTCTGGGGCACATACTTCAATAAGAACTGAGCATGAAACTGGGTCCAAGTGAGTGGGGGTAAAGCTGACGATCTGCATTCCACGTAAGCTCTCCATCACTGCTTAGCCTGACCTTGAAGCTAAAAAGTCACAAACTCTACTCCATGCTAATGGACAATACTCAACTTATGCAACCTCTCGTAACAATCTAAGATGAACTCATAGGCGTCCTCACTTTTAGAACCATAGAATACCAAAAGTTTTAGTTTCATAAACTTGGTCAAGATTTCGTGTTCATTACCAGTCATCACAGGACCCAACAAAGGATGGAAAAAGGCACCAGTACCTACAGTTACACCCACCTTGGGGACAGTAATAGCAATAGGGGGGTTGTCGGGAGATTGAGTTGCTTGAACGATGAGAGAGCTCCAGGACCAACCAATCCCTTCAGGAAAAACATAATCTATTGAGCTAATACTGGGTCTAAGGGAGGGATACCTGTAGTCTTAGTCTGCACCTCTTCCTCTTGTCCAACATCCTCAACCTCAACATTCTCCTCTATCTCTTCATGATGCGCAGGAGGATCCTCATTTATGGGGGCATTCTCAACCGGAGCTCCACCCCTAGCGGGTGCTACTCTTCCTCTGCACCTGCCCCTTGCTCTCCCTTTACCCTCGCCTCAACCATGACCTCTCGTAGCGAATTCCTCAGCTGGATCGTTGACGGGAGCTATGGGCCTGACACCGTTGAACCTAATGTTAACCATCTGCGGACAAAAGAGTGAAGGAGGTTAGATACCAATTTGGATCACCAGATACCAATTGGAACCAAGTTATAGCACAAAAGGAGACAAGAGAAAACAAAGAGATTTCCTAAAGTCCTATAGCCTTTCGAAGAAAAGTACAGGCATTTTCGTACCGTTCCGCAAGACTCTACTAAACACGTTTTGGTACACCGAAATCAACGAACCTAGGGCTCTGATATCAATTTTGTCACGACCCATACCGTCGTGAGTGACACCCACACTAACTCCGATGGGCGAACTATTAATACTAATAAGCTTACCCAAGAACTAAAAATTTAAAGATACAAAAGCAGGTTTAAATGCAGAAATAAAGTGGAGTTTCCATAACTCCAAAAGTCTAACAACTCGTTACTAAAACATTGCAAAAAACACCCTAGAATATGAAAGTCAATGTATCAAAATTCTAAAGTTCAACAATTCTAAGCAAAGGGGGCGTAACCCCGAAACTAAGCAAAAGAATATCTAACTAGAAAGTCTGAGTCCGAAAAGAGTGGACTAAAACATAGAAGATCCATAACAACCTGGAAGAATTGGCTCACCCTTCAATTCGATGTTGCTCACTGATCTCCTAAACAAGGTCTGTCAGTAGCCGCCTGAAGATACCCCATACTCAACAAAGAAAGAGCAACTGCAATATCAGTACACAACCACAATGTACTGGTAGGATCATGCGACTATTCCAATAAGTGAAACATATACAAGCAGTCACAACAATAAACATGCATAGACCGATCATATACAATATCAGTTATCTTTACAAGATCAATGTAGCATTCCACGTTCTCAATAATACACATATATGACAAGTCAATGGTCCTCTCATGGAATCCATACCCAAACTGTTAGTGTGCCAGATCGTGACACCCGATCCAAGTTAGTGTGTCGGAATGTGACACCCGTTCCAATATGTGTGTCGGTACGTGACATTCGATCCCAGTTAGTGTGTCAGAACGTGACACCCGTTCCATTCAGCAAGCAACAATCACAATCACAATGTACATTCTCATAATCATACAATCAAGTGTTGACTCATGGCATACAATCATTCATTCATACTCATTTGTATGTGATGTGATCAATAGGGCAACATTTGCATACATACATGCATTACAATAAAGTAAATACTAACATACATCACACAAACATGAAATCAAACCATCACCTACCTCGAAAAAAAGCTTGAATTCTTTTAAGAAACTTGATTCATCCCTTTCAGGATTCTTTCCGCTTGTTCTAGGTCTACAAACAATTAATATAACGCATGGATCAATAATTATGGTCTAATTACCCGGATTATAGCAAACCCAATAACCAAGACCAAACCCATGATCCTAAGGTGCAGCTAGGGCTTTTTTCCATCATCCAATTCAGTCCAAAAAACCTTCCCCAATAGTAATTAACCAAGAATCAAAGTTCTATGGATCAAAAAATGAATTAGGGGGAGAAAAAAACCTTACCTTTAGTGCTAGAAGAGGTGGAAAACTATCAAGAAATTGTCCTGGTTCGCCTCCTACCCCTCAAGAATGAAACTTGCAGAATAAAACATTTTTGGGGTTTATTTTCGACTTAAGTCGCGACTGGCCCGCTGTGGCAGCCCCGCCCTGGCGGGAATAATCCCGCCCTAGCGGATTACACGGAGACAGTGAGTTGGAATTTGAGCTCCAAACCCCTATTTCACAACACACCTTAAATCCGGACGTTCAAAAACTACATGTTCACGCTAAGATCAATTTCCGGATTTCTACTTGCCCGAATTCGATTCCGTAAAGTCGTACGAGTTCCTTAACGTCTTATCTATCTATTCATGCAACCACATACATTATTGAATCTCTCATTCATTGCCAGATTTCCATAGACTCTCGTGACTCCGATTCCGTCCAAATCTGGACTAGGTTAGGAAATTCCAAGTTATTACAAAAACTTTTTTTGACCCAAATTCTTTCCCCTTTGGCGTTTCTATGATGACGGGAGCAGGTCGTTACAAATAGAAATAAATGAAACGAGTATATCAAATTTTCACAACAAAATAAATACTTGATTCGAACAGTAACATAATTTCACTTGATTAGTTAATAATAATATTTAATCCTTGATCCTTTTGATCATGGAGTTACCTAATAAATAAAAATAATAATAAAGTAATAAACTAATAACTATTAACCAACATGTAGTAAGTATTAATGAATACTAATAACTACTAAGTAATAACTAAAAAATAATATTGTAATAATAATCTTGCTAACATTTTCACAGAAAGAATAAATTAATAACTAATAATAATAAGTTATATAAGTAATATCATCATCATCATCATCATCATCATCATCATCATCATAATAATAATAATAATAATAATAATAATAATAATAATAATAATAATAATAATAATAATAATAATAATAATAATAATAATAATAATAATAATAATAATAATA
>JAJOOR010041788.1:0-17312 GCA_036250505.1 Solanum acaule
AGGTATTCACCTCCATGTCCAACATATTATGATATAGGTATTCGCCTCCATGTACAACATATTATGATATAGGTATTCGCCTCCATATCATTTAATAAGGATCATAGGTATTCACCTCCATGTCCAACATATTATGATATAGGTATTCGCCTCCATGTACAACATATTATGATATAGGTATTCGCCTCCATATCATTTAATAAGGATCATAGGTATTCACCTCCATGTCCAACATATTATGATATAGGTATTCGCCTCCATGTACAACATATTATGATATAGGTATTCGCCTCCATATCATTTAATAAGGATCATAGGTATTCACCTCCATGTCCAACATATTATGATATAGGTATTCGCCTCCATGTACAACATATTATGATATAGGTATTCGCCTCCATATCATTTAATAAGGATCATAGGTATTCACCTCCATGTCCAACATATTATGATATAGGTATTCGCCTCCATGTACAACATATTATGATATAGGTATTCGCCTCCATATCATTTAATAAAGATCATAGGTATTCGCCTCCTTGATCAACATAAAGGCTAATGGGTAATCACCTCTTGCCTTGCCTTAGGAGTCTTATAGTAAAAGGTAGTTACCTCACACTCCTCATCACATGACATGGGTAATCACCTCATGTTTACCAACTTAGGAATAGGGGAAATCACCTCACATCCCTCTCATATAAAGGTCTTGGGGAATCACCTCTAGACTCATGTCATCATATAGTCCTTGGACATAGATTCATTTTAGGTGAGCAAGTCTTTCAACCTAGAATCATTCTATGTGAGAAAACCTTTCACATCATGTTCCTTATGTGTTCATGAGAATAGTCTTTCAATCAACACAACAACAATATCATAATAATTAACACTTCACTCTCAAAGTGTTCTTTAAAGCATATACATAAACTTCATAAAGCATACATAATCTTGTACTTCACCTCCTTGAGGTTCACAACCTACTTTAAATCAACACGTCTAGAATCTAAGCATTGGACATGGATATCATCACAACTCAAGTGATTCCATCACTTCATGCATTCAAACATTCATGAGGTATATTAGGTGGGTAAAGTCCTTCCACAACAATTCTATCTAAAAGTCTACCATTATCATATAGGCTTCACTCTTAAAGCCTTACATTCATAATTCAACACATTAGCCTTACTCTCAAATCCCTAGAAATCAACATTCATAACTACAAGCTTTATTATCAAGCAATAGTTCTCATAAGTATCTCATGGACCTAGGTCTCAAGGTCTTCCACCCACATGCTTCATTCTTAAACAATTCTAGTCATATATCTTCATATAGACTCAATCCCAACACTACTAATCATGATTCATCATATAAGCCCTAATCTAATCAATTCATGTCTCTAAGCTTTACTTTTAAGCAATTAATATCTAGGTGCTCTAATATCAAGCAATTCATAAAGTAATTCATCATTCTTAGAAGGTCACATCTAAACCCTCAATTTCCCCTTTCATGGCATAAAACCAAAATATATCAATTTCACCCTAGAATCTTAGGTTAATCAAGGATACCTGTATAATCATACTAAAATCATGTAATTCCATCATAAACAATCATAAACGATCATAAACAATCATAATCCACTCTATTGGACCATAACCCATAACATTAGAAGAAACCCTAGAGTGACTTAAGGAATTCTTCTTCTAAATTGGGGAAAACACGGGGGCTTCATGGATGAAAGGAATCCATGAATGAATAAGCCATCATACATTGATTACAAAGCCTACCAAGCTTGAAACAATGGAGACTTGATCTTGATCCTAGCTCCAACTCTATCTTTTTCTTCAAGTTCTAGAGAGAGAAATATTTGAGAGGATGAAAACTTGGGATTCTTTTGGGTTTTGGAAATAATGACTTAATTGGTGAGTTTAAAGGGTTCTAATAGCTTATATAGGTGTACGAAGACCATACAAAATGACCTCACCTTATTCCAACTTAAAAGGGGAATTCCCCATTTTAGCCCTCACTTGGCAGCGTAGTGCCAGGCTTTAGGAGTCGTGGTCTACACCACCTTGGATTGGCTACCAAGAAGTGAAGGCATCACCACGAGCCTTACCACGAGTTGTGGTCTTCACCACTGGCCATGAAGTTGCTCATGAAGGTGAGCCAACCTTAGGGAAGCCTTGGTGTGCTACTGCCTCCCCACCATGAGTGGCACGATGAGTTGTGGTGGCCACCACGAGCCGTGAAGGCTCTTGTGGTCATGGGCAGTGCCATGGAAAAGATTGGGGTAGCCTTGGCTCATGCCCTCAAGTCTTGACTTGTTGCACCCACACTTAGCCCTAGATGACCTACTATACTACGGGGTGTTACATGCTATGTCTGGAGCATAACGAGAAAATTGAGTGAACTTGAGACTGTACTTCTGCACACTTATAAAATGTTGTTTTAAGTTGAGGAACTCTCTTATCTTTTCCTCCCTTAACTCTCGATAAAAAACATCCCATGAAGGCATCTTCGAACACCGCCCAACTTAAGAATGGTGCACTTTCTCTAATACTCTTCTTGAACTGGTCGTACAATATCCTTGCAACACCCTTTAGCTGATATGAAGTCAACTCAACACACTTTGCATCACCAACATGAATCACGTGAAGCATTTTTTGAATCTTATCCACAATATTTTTTGAATCCTCATTGAGCTTTGACCTAGTGAACTCCGGTGGCTTCATCCTCAGAAATTCATGAATCCTTGAAGTGTTTGTCATATAATGAAGGCTTATCGAGCCAGCTCTATGATGGAAAATATTAGATTCCATAGCCTAAGCCTACATCTGGATGGTGCTGTGAACTCCACATAAGTAATTTCTGCCTGAGGTAGCTGCACAATAGGTAGGTTTGGCCTCTTTGTCCAATGGGGGTTGGTAGCTCATGAAGATTACATGATGTTTTCTATTTCTAGTTTGCATCGGATGGTCGATATTTCTTCTTAGAGGCATGATCTAAAATACATATAAGCACAAATTAGAGGAGATGAAGAGTTTAACTTTATCACACAAACAAGATTAAGAAAGAAGGGAATTATTTCCTAAATAATACGCAACCTCTTCCTTATAAGTGAGGCGCTCTTCACTCCCATTAAAAGGTTCTTCTAGATGTGGGTTTTTCAAACATCGTAGGACACTTGAACCTTGTGCTCTAATATCAAGTTTGTCACGACCCGAGTCTACCCCAAGTTGAAACACAATACTTGGAACCATGAATGGCCTCAAGCTAACCCTTGGCATATCATATCTAGGCAATGCTCATAAAAACTAAAGCGGAAGATGGAATACATGTATAATATACGACTGAATAATAATAATCAAAGAAAATCCATGAAACTATCTTACTAGTATCTGTATAAAGTCTCTAATATTGGAATAAATTAAATAAGCCTGCCGAGACATGGCCCCAAACTACCTCAAACCAACTAACAAGTACTAACTAAAATCTAACTAGCAACCAATCCATGAAGCCCCCGAAGAGGACTCACCAATTGTTGATTGGAATGCTGCAATCTAACTAACCATAAGTCTGACCACGAATGCCTGAATTTACATCATTAAAGGATATAGCACAAAGAAATATATGCGGTCAATACGTGGAATGTACTGAGTAAGTAAGGGACACTAGTATACATAAAAATGGCCTAATCAAGGCAGTGAAATAAGATTTCCAAGATCATATACATAATGAAAGAATTAAATAGAAAATAGTTGGAGTCCATGAATAAGTATCATTACAATTCTTCATTCAAAAGTGCGTGCACACACATACACACACGCGCGTGCGCGCGCGCACACACACAACACCCCCCACATATATATAGTTGGGTCTAATTCATTACACTTGCATTAACATATACATAAAATAACATACTTAAAATGAACCATACAAAATTAAGAAACATACCGTAAAAAGTTGCATAAATTGAAGAGTTTCTTATAACCGACATACACCAAGTAAGATCATGATGTCCAACTTATAATCCCAGTTGGAAGGGATACCCTATACCTTTCCAGAGTATAGAACCTCTCAATCTATGTGGATTCACTAATCTAGGCCTCTCAGGGCTAAATGGAGTTATCTGAAAAAATGGTATACTAAAATATTACGGTGGCACGTAATTATGGGACTTAGATTTTCTAAATCCGCATCCTCTTGGTACTAAGTAATCCTCCAAAAATAACATGCATATATATATATATATATATATATATATATATATATACATTTATTAATTCTCATAATTATAAAGAATATCCATCTATCTGAATCATATATAAGACTAATGTCATGACCCCCTATGTCATCATGCCACTTAGGCGCTACATGACATAAAGTTGTCCATGTGGAAGACTTACATCGGAAGAACAACAGTCCTTGGTGGAGTATTCTATAAATATAGGGAGAATTCCTTGGAAGACCTTAGAATTCCATGGATTTTCATGGAAGGTTCTTGGAATCTTCTAGCTGTGTCGAGAGTTCTAGAATAGGGACTTGTACATAATTAATATTTGCGAATTAGCCCCTAGTGAGTTGTATAAATGGAGGGACCTTCATTTGTAATGCAATGAAGCAAGATAAACAAATCTTCCAAGTCATGAGTAATACAAAAGCCTTGTTAAGCAATTCTCTTGTGTCTTTCTTCATTTCCTTAGCAATCTAGTATTAAAAGGCTTACTTGAGCTTGCAAGATTGTGAAAGATTCATAAGCGAGTTGTCAAGTATCACACGGTGTGATTATAAGAAGTCTAAGGTCGTGATAAAGTGGTATTTGAGCCAAGTTGATATTAAGGGAATGACAAACGAGGGAGACATCAACATTGCTGGCACTACTAACGTTAGGCAAGATGGTGTAAAGTAGCACCAAAAGGGAAGGAACAACCTTAAGAGTAATAAGGATTGTTACTCGAGCCTACACTAAATGAAACATTGACATCTCACTCGCCTTCGATCATTGAGGCAAGTGATGATGAACGTGGGTGCACCCCATAGACAACACCTGGAATAGAGTGGATCGTGAGGGTTGACACGGCGAGGCAGGCTGTGGAGATCTTAGGCAAATGTTTAAATGAGGTCGATGACAAGTTCAAGACTCTTGAGGACTTCACCCTTGAGAATGGAAACATCCGTAAAGAGTTGGAGGCACGTAAGCATGAGAAATATGAAATGAAGGAAATCATCACTTCCTTGAAGTGTCAACTCATAGATGCATTAAGCACAATTTAAACCATGAAGGCCGACATGGAAGTGCTCAAGGGAGGAATTGAAGCTAGAGGATCTGCAACATGGGGAGGCCAAGATTGAGGCTCCCAAGCCATCGATGTTTAAAGCCGGTCATGACGCGCAAGAGGTGGATAATTTTCTTTGGCACTTGGAGAATTACTTCAAGTGTAACAAAGTGAAGAGCGAAGAGAAAAAAATCAACACTATCATGTTGTACCTCTAAGATGGTCATGCTCTGGTGGAAGCGAAAAGAGTTCGAGAGAGAAAATGGGCTTTACACCATCAACACATGGGAGGGATTCTGAGTAAAGTTCAAGAAGGCTTTCTTCCCAAACAACGTCATCTATGAGGCAAAGCGCACATTTAGGGAGTTGAAGCAAATATGCAACATACGAGCATATGTGAAGAAGTTCACCATCCCCACACTTTAGATTCCCAACCTCACAGATGAAAATATGTTGTTACACTTCATAGATGGGCTACAAAATTGGGTTAGAACGGAGTTGGAATGCTGACAGGTTAGGACTATTAATGAAGCCATCATGCTGGCCGAAGCGTTGACAAACTTTAAGCATGAAAAATAAACAAGAGACGAGATAAGAGGTAGTCATGACCAATGATGGAGAGATCATGGAAAAATGAAGGATCAACAACCACATCCTAAGAATCATGACACTTGTAAATCTGATGGCAAAATGTTTGTATGTCAAAGCGATGCTGAGAAGAAGACACAAACTACAAAAGGAAACAGTTCCTACATATGCGGTGGGCCGCATGGATATGCAAGATTCCCTGATCTAAAGCACCTTAGTGCATGCCATATTACGTAAATAAAAGGATAAAGATATACAAGAACTAGGTCAAGGTTCATGCACAACGTAGTTGAACCTGATTAGACTATGCGAAGCTATTGAAAAACAATCAGAGAAGCCAAAAGAATACAATGCACAATATGTAGAAATCATGATCAATGGACGACCGACTCTTGCTATGGTTGACACAAGTGCAGAGGCCAACATTATGACCAAGAGCTCAACAACAAAGTTGGGGTTGAGTAGTCTAAGTAACACCCATCTCAAGATGGTCAATGCACCACTGACTCTCGTGTGAGGATTCACTCATGGAGTAAGAATCATGCTGGGCAAGTGGAAAGGTAAAACAAAGTTTACTATCCATTTTTAGACATCTTTGACATAATAATTAGGCAAGAGTTCTTCCAGAAATGTCACACGATGATTGATCCTTACCTCCAACGACTGTTGGTCATGGAGCAAGAAGGATCTTGTATGGTGCCCCTGTTTAAGGTACCAAAGATGGAAGGACAAACTCAACTATCAGCCATGCAGCTCGTGATTGGCCTTAAGAAGAAGGAGTCGACATTCATAGCCACAATTACGAGTGTGACTAAAGACAATAGTGCTAAAGGGACTTTGTCACCATGTATAAAGAAAGTTCTTAAAAAGAATAAAGACGTGATGGCTGAGGAGTTGCACAAACTAGCCGCGTATGTGAGAAGACGAGATTCGATAGTTCATGCAGAAGCAATGCATTGCGGTTGTCACAACATCGGGTGGGGGAAAGTATCATGAACCACCACGTCATCATACCACTTAGGTTCCACGTGGCATAAAGTTGTCCATGTGAAAGACTTACATTCGAAGAGCAATAGTCCTTGGTGGAATATTCTAGAAATATAGGGATAATTCCTTGGAAGACCTTAGAATTCCATGGATTTGCATGGAAGGTCCTTGGAATCTTCTAGTTGTGTAGAGATTTCTAGACTTGGGACTTGTACATAATTAATATTTGCAAATTAGCCTTTAGTGAGTAGTATAAATAGAGGGGCATTCATTTGTAATGCAATTCAACAAGAAAAACAAATCTTCCAAGTCTTGAGTAACATAAAAGCCTTTTAAAGCAATTTTCTTGTGTCTTTCTTCATTTCCTTAGCGATCTAGTATTAAAAGGCTTACTTGAGCTTGCAATATCCTGAAAGATTCATGAGCGAGTTTTCAAGTGTCGCACAATGTGCTTAGTAGAAGTCTTAAGGCCATAACACTAAGCTCAAAAGTCATATCTAAAATAACATGTATTGAGATTAAGATTCATATCATGCAAATTTGCATACTTGAAATCCATAGAGGTTTAAATGAATATAGAAATCATGCTAAATCAGTACAATGAGGTTTTAATGGCTAAAATAAATAAAAGGAAACATAAGCTTGTGAGGAAAATCGTAGTTCTTATGAAAACACTAACTTTTCTTGCACCCAATTTTACAAAATTCTTGAATCTAAAATAGTTTAGGTGTGAGAGTGAAGGGATACTCTCATTGAAGTCTTACATACCTGATAGAATGAGATTTGAAAGAATAACTTGCTTGAAAGACTTGAAACCCTTACTTTGCTTTTCTTGTAGTTTATTTTTTCTATGTTTAGGGGATTGAGAGCACAAAAGAGAAAGGACACTGAGTGCTTGATGTAATATATTCCCCTAAGAGAAGTTTAAACGCCGTGACTTCAATTTAGGAAGAATGAGAAAAGACCTAGACAACCCTTATTTAAAAGCTGTCAAAAACCTTCCACAGGACCATCTACGGCCCATGATTTGATTTACTAACCATGGATCTTATACATGAAAGTCAGGATGAAATTTTGAGTTTTTGAAGTTCATTCAATGGGCCCAAATTACAGCCCATAGTTGGATTTACGACCCATAATTATATCCTTGGAAATCAGGCCCAAATAAGTTTTAGGACTTTATTTTACGGGACCAAATTACGGCCTGTATATGGATTTATGACCCATAATTGGGTCTGTGAAAATCAGACTAGAAAATTAACTCACTGAAGTTGATTTTACGAGTTCAAACTATGAGTTGTACTTCAATTTACGATCCATAGATGAAGTTCGTAGTTTTCAGACTTTGAAAACTCTGCTAGGATAGTCTTTGGTAAAATAATTATAATTTTTTACTCCTAAGTCTGATTGATGCAAACTTTGTGGCGTTGGAAAGAAGAATCAGAGAAATTTAATTTGATATGTTATGGGCCACCTAATTAATTATATGTTGAGATATATGATCGTTTGAACTTGACCCTTGCGTGAACTAATGCGAAAAAATTAGTTGGTAGGAAGGTTTTGAACTAGAGTTAGTACTAGAGGTCTCTTATAACCCTAAGACACTTCCAATGCACTTCCCACTCATAGAAATGAACCTTATTACATAAGCACAAGTAGAAAATTACCCGATTCAAGTTTATATACTTATGACGAAAGATTCAATTTTAAAAGAAGAGTTGCGAGGCATTACAAGGGTCTAATTGCAAACATGGTGTGAGGCATATTTTTCTGGGTACCTGGATCACTAGAAGCTAGAACCAGGGGCGGAGTCAACCCTCTTTTAGGGGGTTCGGGCAATTTTTTTTACTATTTATATATGATTAAAATTATTTTTCATGTATATATAATAGATGTCGAACCCCCTTCGGTTAGTTCGTGTGTTTAGTTCTTCACATATTGAACCCCCTTGTTAAAAATCCTAGATTCGCCACTGGCTAGAACAATCTCTGCATATCATCCACAACAAATCAAACTTTCCCCAAAATGTGTAGGAAAAGTAATGATTACACAATTCATAAAGACAATAAAGTTACTCAAATTCAAAACACAAAAAAGATCATGCATAATAGCAACTTGTGCATCTTAATAATAAAAAAGAGGTGTCATTACACTACAAGAAAATTGATTTTTAGCGAGGAAAATTTAAGTTGTTGAAATTTCAAGTCTAATCGCCATAACTCAATAACGATTGAAAAAAAATATCCAATCATCACGATCACTAAAAGTCTCAACGATAAAATTTAACAAATCTTGTCGATAAAGATCCTATATCGACAACAAAAAGCTCCAGTCGTTATAGTTTCTTTTTAGTGACCAATTTTTCCTTCACTACTTATCCAATTTCTCTACGCTAATTTCCATTTAGTTATTTTACAATCTCATTGATAAACATTTGTAACAAGTAACAACCATATTTCCCTTAAGTATTGTGAGATTTTAATAAATATATTCACAATTTTATATATTTTCTGTGATTATCAAATGAAAATCATTATTTCATATATCTTTGACACATACATATATATATATATATATATATATATATATCCAGGTTGTTCGTCCAAAAAAGAACCAAATAGTCAATACTATTATAAAAATTTTATTGTCAATTACAAAGTACTAAAGGTTCACATCAATAAAATTGAAAAAAGATAAAGGTATAGTGTATGCACAAAATGATAATATTTTAAACCACCCAACTTAATTTTAGTTTTAGTTTAAGCAACTAAGCTTTAGTTTCTCATCCCAAAATTGCTGATGAGATAATTGCGATTTGGAAAATAATGTTTCATCTGAAATGCAATCAAAATTTTCAACTAATTTGCAATCTTAATTAATTGATGATTACTGTTGAGTTGAACTGAAGGTGTTCTTGATTGTAGTTATGTACAATCAAATAAAGCTTCAAAATCTGGTACATTACAATTATTAGACTATGGTGACACAAAAGAATTATGAAGTTATTCATCTAGGTTTTCTAATTTGTGTAGACATACACGTACTACTTAGCATCCTATGTGGCAATTTGCATCCTACATGACATTCTACGTGTATTATGCCATGTAGCACGTGTGTCTCCACGTGTTCAACTTCATACAAGTTTAAGAGTCTATTTGTGCACACCTAAAGCTGAACGTTATAGATTTCAAATAATATCACATTAACCGGCATATTTATTTAGGCAACTTATTGTGATCAAAAGTAGTCAAAATAGTGTTGTAAAAAAGTTGTTAAAATAAACTGATTATAAATTATAGGTATCGAATTACAAGAAATTGGGAGTGGTGATTTTTTTTCTCAGCACACGTTTAGCTAGGTTTTGCTAATGTGCACAGTTGATAAAAAATGACTCGCCGACCTCATACCTTGCTTGAACTAGTAACACTCAGGACCACTACGGTTACTGGAATCTGCAAGCAACTTCATCCCCTTACTTTGGAAGCTTTTTACCTTCTAAATTTTTGCCGATTGCAGAGGAAGATAATAAAGGTCCTATAGCACCTGGTAGTTAGAGGGCTTGCTGATTCAATACCTCGCTGAGTGCAATTTAGTGATGTATCCATGCTTGGAGGAGACAAAGTTGGTACACTTGCAAATAACTCACTGACTAACACCACAGATACATGGAATTCTTCATCTCCAGGTCACCCTGACAAGCATGTTCGAGTATCACAAAGAGGTAACTCTCTCACTTATGTTCCATCTTCGATGCGTAATGGTAATTTTGTGGTGGAGCTGGTCGAGGAGGACCTCAAGGGCCAGGAAGAGTATTGGAGTACGTCGCTCATAGGATATGTCCTAGGGGACACATCCAATGAGAAATCCATGGAAAACTATGTGATGAATGTGTGGAATTTTATTGCGCAACCTAGAATCCTCTATCACGTTGAAGGTTATTATGTCTTTCAATTCAAATTAGCTGCTGATCGTGACTAGGTTCTCCATTCAGGTCCCTACTCATATCATAACAAGACATTCATATTAAGGTACTGGTCGATTGATTATGAATTTGACCTAGAGTGGATATGCTCCATACCAATATGGGTGGGTTATTGGTCCATTAATTCTCTAAGAAAACTTGAAAGTGTGGTAGGGAAACTGATGTACACGGATAGGTTCACAGCGGACTTGGATATAATTTCTTTTACTTGAGTTCTGGTTGAAGCGGATATTTGCCACCCTTTACCTGATAGTATTGAAATTCACACACCCATATGAGTATTTCACTGATTTATAGCATATGATTGGAAGCCAAAATATTGTACAGGGTGTGTTAGGTTTGGCCATGATAACTCCGAGTGTTGGAAGCAAAGGTAAAAGGAAATACATCAGGTAGATGAAATGCAGGCGAAGCCTAAGCCCTAAAAGAAAAGAAATAGGCAGAAGGAGAAGATGTTTGTGCAAAGATGGAACCCCAAGGGAACTTGTTGTAGAGTCAAATCAGGATGATCAGCAAGAGACTATAGCTACTACATGTACGAGCCATGGAACTCTGAATGTTGTGACACCTACACTGGTTACTAGGGGTCAAGAGGTTATTGCTGATCGAGTTCATTAACTGGATCCTCAAGTGCTCACTGCTAATAGATAAGCCCCATTCGACGGACCTCCCCATGCATAATAAAGGAGATTAGAGGCCCTAGCACCTCAAATCATCCATGAGGATTTGCTCATGGAACATTAAAGGCCTGAATAAGCCCTTTAAACAAAAACAAAATGCAACTCTATCTAAAGAAGTATAAGGTGGAACTGATGGGATGTGTGGAGAAAAAGCTTAAAGAAATAAATGCTAAAAGAATACTAAATAAGGTGGCTAAGAACTGACTTTATAACTGCAACTACACTGGGGATACCCCCAATGTGAGACTGTGGCTACTATGGAAGGCTCATCTATCAGTGCAAATCTTAACTATGGATAGCCAATTCATTCATTGCCAAGTCCAAGAAAACACTTAATACTCATTAATTTTGATGTGGCAACCCAACAATTGAATTTACATCCTAAGTCATTCAAATTATACAATAGTGTAATGGAACATCCTAAGTTTGCCACCATTGTAAAGGCATCTTGGGAGAAGCCTATGGGTGGAAATACAATGATGAGAGTGTGGCAGAAATTACAGTTAGTAAAAAAAAATCTAAAAGGGCTTAACCGGCATATGGCTTCATACCAACAACATCTTCAGCAGGCTATATTAAAATTGGAAGTGGTCCAATCAAGCCTAGTCAGTTAACCTCTAAATCAACAGCTTATCATGCAAGAAAGAGAGATGCTCTTAGACATTGAGAAATGGAGTAATGTGCAGAAACAAGTGATGCGACAGAAATCTAGAGCTTAGTGGATCAAATGTGGAGACGCAAACACTAGATACTTCCATGCTCATGAAGATAAGGACATGTCAAAATACTATAACGCCAGCTTACAATGCTGCAAAGGTTAAGATTACCGATCCAATTCCAATTGAGAAGGAGTTTACTAACTTTTTTACACAACTCATGGGGAGGCTGGCCCTACTCATCCATGCCTTGATCCTGAGGTGGTCAGAGGAGGTTTTTGCCTTGATAGTCAACAGAGGTTAGAGTTGATTAAAGAGGTTACAAGGGAGGAGATTCTAGGTGCTATCAAGAGTATGCAGTAGATAAGGCACCAGGGGTGGATGGGTTTCCTATAGAGTTCTTCACCAACAAATGATATGTAATGAAAGAGGACTTTATTTGAGGCGTTGTGGACGCATTTGTAGGCAAGACATATGTGCGACAGAGAGCCAAATAACTTGATTTAATTATAACACTAGTAGTTTATTATTATTATTCTAGAATAGGAAGAATTTAATTATATTGTTAGTTGTTTTCTTATTAGTTTAGAATAGGATTTATGTTTTCTAGTTCCATAAGACTTCCTATTACTGTAAGAAGACTCCTATTTAAAGGAGGATTTGAGGAATAAGAAGTACGCATATTTTAATCAGAAACAAGAGATATGAGTTCTCTCTTACATTGAACTCTAAGGTTTCAACATCCCTTTGATAAGCTGAATTCATATACAAAAATAGGTCGATCTAGGAATTCGAACAAAAGCAAGGGAAAATCAAAGGCAATTGAATTTACTGTGACTCGATCCTTCTATAAGAATCCTAACAATTTGGTATCAGAGCCTAACACAATGGACGATGAGATCAATTCCAGGTTTCAGGAAGAACGTGTGATAATAGAAACACTAATGGACTCTAAACTTGCAGTGAGGAACAACGTCTCGGTGAAAAAATTGTCCAAGATATTCAAGAACAATTTTTTAGCTTAGGAATTGGCTCTACAAAACTAACAGTCCATGGGGCAGAGACCAGTATTGCTCCGACAACATGTAGATCAACAAATTCATCTCCTAGAGGTAATATGCTGCATATTCAACCGGCTGATCAGAATCATCAAACTAGTGGAAATTCCAATTCGACAATACCAAGGTATGCAAGGATGGATTTTCCTACTTATGATAGCACCAACGACCCATTAATTTGGGCACATCATTGTGAACAATGTTTTGAAAATCAACATACAACAGATGCTGGAGTCGCTGGGTTTCACTTATTAGGAGAAGCACAATTATGATATTATCAGCTTAAACGAGCGAAGGGCCCAATGAGTTGGGAAGATTTTCAAAAACAATGTTTCCAGCGATTTGGACCTCCTGAAAGCAGCAACCCGGTGGGCGAACTAGTCACGCTTCGACAAACTAGTACAGTTGAAATTTATCAACGTCAGTTTCAAGAAAAGTTGGCTAGAGCTGATGAGCTTATTCTAGAACACTTGCACATGGGTATATTTATGGCAGTTGATTCAATCAAATTAGACGTACAATTGCTCAAACCACCTGACTTATCGATGGCTATGAGTATAGCCAGGGCTTTAGAGCAAAAACAACAATTGCAAAGAGTCAGTAACACTCGCAAAGCTGCATAGCATCAGTCTCGGACGAGTCATGGCAGCACAATGAACTCAGCAAAGTCTAATACCGGTCTAGTTGGCTCATCTACCTCGACGAATATCCAAACTAGCAACCAAACCCCTTTTTTCTAGCGATTAACTCGTGTAGAAATGGCGAAGAGAAGAGCTAAGGGATTATGCTATAATTGTGACGAGCAATATTCAGCCACTCACCAGTGTAAATGGCTTTTTTGGTTGGAATTGGATGATTTAGTTGCTGATGCAATTCCGAAAGTATTGGATGACTGCCCAAAAATTTATTTACATGCAATTACAGGTCAAAGGTATGCACAACTATGTAATTGCCTGCACTGATCAATAGACATCATATGCTTAGTCTTATTGATTCTGGAAGTACCCACAATTTTATATGTTCTACAGCTGCTAGTCGATTACTCCTTCATGTTTTTTCCTTGCACAACATCAGAATTTCAATTGCTAATGGAGAGAAATTTCAATGCTCGGGGGTCTGCACAGGGGTAACAATTTCTATTGGTGAACATAGATTTATTGTAGACCTTTATGTTATTCCCTTAGGTGGATTTGATAATGTTTTGGATGTGAAGTGGTTATAGTCTTTGGGTCCTATACTTTGGGACTTTGCGGCACTTATTATGAGTTTTTCGGTGGAAGGGAAATTAATTTTGTTTCAGGGACAACAAAGGTATTGTGAAAAGGCTTTGCATTTTCTAGAAAAGGTAATTACTGATGAGCAGCGACTGGAATGCCTTTTGACCGAGTTCGATGATCTGTTCCAGGAACCTAAGAGTTTACCACCATTGAGACAATGTGACCACCGCATTAGTTTGTTGCCCGAAACAGCTCCTATAGTTGTTCGTCCTTATCGATACCTCATCGGCAAAATGATGAGATTGAGAAGCAATGTAATCAGATGTTGCAACAAGGATTGATACGACCAATCAAGTCCCTTTTTTCTTCACCTGTGTTATTAGTATCTAAGAAAGATGGGTCTTGGCGCCTTTGTATTGATTACCTGAATTGAATGCCAAAACAATCAAGGACAAGTTCCCAATTCCAGTAGTGGACGAGTTACTAGATGAGTTACATGGGGCCAAGTACTTTACTAAACTAGATTTGTGATCTAGATACCATCAAGTCCGCATGTCTCCTGTAGATATGGAAAAGACAGCCTTTCGAACTCATCACGGGCACTTTGAGTTCCTTGTCATGCCGTTTGGATTCACTAATGCCCCATCTACTTTCCAAGCTTTGATGAATGAGGTCTTTCATGAGTTCTTACGCCACTTTGTGTTGGTTTTCTTTGATGATATGCTAATTTATAGTAGTTGTTGGGAGGACCATTTGGTTCACGTGCGAAAGGTATTTTTGTTATTGCGCGCACACCGATTATATTTGAAACAATCCAAATGTTGCTTTGGTACAACTCAATTCACATGTTTGGGGAATATTATTTCAGTTACAGGTGTGGAGGTAGATAGGAGCAAAGTACAAGAAATTTTAGATTGGCCTCAACCGTAATCAATTACACCTCTTCGGGGGTTCTTGGGATTGACAGGTTACTACCACAAATTTTTTTGTGACTATGGGCAACTGGCAGCACCTCTGACTAGTCTACTCAAGAAAAACTCCTTCCAGTGGAGTGATTTGACCCTAGATGCATTCCAGAAGCTTCAACAAGCCTTATCCTCCTATACTCAGGTTGCCTAATTTTACTATGAATTTCATTGTAGAATGTGATTCTTCAGGAGGTGGTATAGGGGCTGTTTTGCAGCAGAAAGGTCAACCCGTAGCCTATTTTAGCCGATAGTTAGCAGCTCGTCACCAAAAATTAGCTGCATATGAGAGGGAGTTGATTGGCCTTGCAAAGTCAGTACAACGTTAGCGGCCATACTTGTGGAGGCACCCTTTTCTTATCTGAACAGATCATTATAGCCTAAAATACTTGCTAGAACAACGACTAACTACACCACCTCAACAACATTGGTTGAGTAAACTCATGGGTTACGATTTTACAATGGAGTATCGGGTTGGTTGTCTCAATAAAGCTGCAGATGCTTTATATAAAATGACACATGAGGACCCTTCTTTGAATGCTATTAGCTCCCCTCATAGCACATTACTGGACACCATCCGGGAGGAGTTTACATGATCATCAGAATTGTTAGGGTTGAATGATAAAGTCAAGCTAGAAGATTTGGATTTGGATTGACAAGTTCAGGATGGGTTGCTTTTGTTTTTGTTTAAAGGCCGCATCTACCTTTTACAGAATTCTCCTTGGCTACCTATAATACTTTCTGCTTATCATGATAGTGCCCAGGAAGGAATCCAAAAAACATTGCACCGAATTCGTGAAGATTTCTACTAGAAACGTATGAAAACCACCATTGTTGCATGTCGCTGCCTACCCGGTGTGTCAACGCAATAAATCTGAACATTTAAGTCCCGCAGGATTGTTACAACATCTCCAGCTTCCAACTCAGCTCTGGTCAGAAATCTCCATGGATTTTATTGATGGTTTGCCCAAGTCTAGGGAGAAGTCAGTCTTGTTTGTAGTAGTGGATCGGTTCTAAAAATATGCTCATTTCATACCATTAGCTCACCCATACACACCTGCTCATGTGGCTCAGGTATTTTTTTAGCAGATTGTTCGCTTGCATGGGATACCTGAAACTATTACTTGTGATAGAGATGCAGTTTTTACTAGCACTTTTTGGAAGGAACTCTTTCGCTTGAATGGTACTAAACTACAATTCTCATCTGCTTACCACCCACAAATAGATGGGCAAACAAAGGTCGTTAGCCGTACTGTTGAAATGTATCTTTGCTGCTTTGTTGGTACTTGTCCTCGAAGGTGGGTTGCTTGGGTCCCATGGGCAGAATTTTGTTATAACACATCTTTTCATTCGGCATTACAAACCAAACCATTTAAGGTTGTTTATGGTCGTGACCCACCTCTTTTGCTTTCATATGTGTCTGGGACCACTCGGGTAGAAGATGTTGAACATGCATTGCTGGAACGTGATCACATCTTGGGTGATATCCGAATTCGGTTACAAGCAGCACAACAACGAATGAATGAATATTATGATAAGGGCCATCGTGATGTCGAATTTGCTCCAGGGTCACTTGTATGGCTTCGTATACATCCTTACATGCAGCGCTCCATGCGGTTGTGTATTCATAATAAATTGTCCCCTAAATTTTATGATCCATTTTCACTCTTACGGCGAATTGAACAGGTTGCATATGAGTTGGATTTGCCAAATGACAGTCGACTTCATAACGTTTTTCATGTTTCCCATTTGAAGGCATTTAAAGGCGACCAACTCCCACCTATTATAGAGCTACAAGCCCTAGAGGACAACCGAGTAGTTCCTTTGCCTGTTGCTGTCATTCGAGCTCGTTTAAACCGTGGTACAAAGGAGATTCTTATACAATGGTCGGGTATGACAGAGGATGAAG